>JAHWFP010092372.1:0-42806 GCA_023313725.1 Lithobius niger | reverse complement strand
TATATATATATATATATATATATATATATATATATATATATATATATCCCTTTCGCGCCTGTATCGTCTCTGCTCTCGCCTGAATGAGATTCGTGAAATTATTATTTTAATTTGAAATTGCTGTTATGCTCTTTGTAGGGGGTTACAATAATTTTGTAATTAAAATAAATAAATAAATATATTGTCGGATTACCATATTCTCTCTCTCTCTCTCTCTCATGTATCGTTCTAGAATCCACGTCCCACAATTCATCATTCTGTCTTAATTGCGCGATTCATGTTAAAACGTATTGAGCAGGTTACCAAAAATGTGAAAACACTGTACATCTTAAAAGTGATGCAAAAATCAATTTCTAAAATCGAAACAGCTATTGGAAACTTAGTGCAAACTTTTTTCCTGTGCTAGGATGAATTTGCAAAGAGTATCACAGTGTAACTGTAGCCATGCGTATTTTCCCCTACTCGTCGGACTTGTGCTTCTCGAACATTGCATACCCCATGTTAATCATCATGGCGGCTGCCATCCCATAATCTCAAAGCGGACGTATCGATGTTGGCTGCTCCTTCAGTCGTGAATCTGCTAGTCCGGTAAACGCAGTTTACCATATATCGTCCTAGGTTACAGTGTTACAACGTAATGCGCAACGTAGCCTATATAGATCAGTGGTTGTGTGGAAGGGACAGGAGAGAAGCTGTTGAGAAAGCCAGCAGCGACTCGTAGCAACTTGACGTTGCCATGGTAACGTGATTTTAGGCTAAATTTTCATTTTTAGGCCTATTTTTTTAATGGCAGTTTTAGTTTCATAAGTAGCAAATGGGCCTAATGGAGAATTTGGTTCGACAGTAAGCCTATTCACTCATGCAACAATGTGACAAGACTTTTAAACGAAGCTAAAATGATTTTGTTTTTTTGCGGCTGCGTTAACACAAATCCTTAGGATTTCAATTCGACGATGAAATGTTATTATTTAATTAAGTTACGTCGAAGAAGTCTATTAGCTATACGGAGGTAACGATGTTTTAATTTGCCATGTTATTTAACTAACTTTCGACACTGAATCTAACGTTGTAAACAGTGGTCGTCTCTATCTGGTACCGTTGCGAAGTTGAAAAAAGCGACGGACGGATGGACAAAGTCATTGCAAGACTTCTCAGCCGGTACGGCTGTACAGAAGACTAAAAGGTCTAATCAGCTCATCTATGACGTCATCATATAGATGAGAGGATAATGATCTTCCATGACATGTGTGACTATGCAATTTTTATTGTGACTTGCACTTTTTTTTATTAAATTTTTGCGAAGAGTCTGTCTCCTTCGAAGGTTGGAACTCGAGAGAGAGATAGCTTCCGGTTGTAAGTAGTAGATGGTGGCTAATCGCTCTCTGATTGGTCGAGAGCCGGTCACGTGACCACGCCCATCCAAGCGATAGAAAATGGAACTACCCCGACCTCGAGTGGTGGGGAACATGGAATTATTTGTAAGTAATAAGTACTAGTTTCTGACTGGTCGAGAGAGCTGGTCACGTGACCAGCGCTCGCATCGCCCCACCGAGCGGCAGAAATTAGAACTAACCAACCTCGAGTGGTGGGAATTGCTGAATCAAGCAATTATTTTGCGGCGCAATGAGAATTGGTAAAAAAGAAGCCTCCTGACAGGCAAATGAGAAGGCCACAAGTTCATACAATGCGAATTCATAAAATTTTCGGCAAATTTATTGTTGTCTTGATCACTATTTAAAACCCCCAAACCCGCCAAAACCGTCCAACAACTTGGACCCTTTAAAGGGTTTTAAAGGGTCCAAGTTGTTGGACGGTTTTTGTTGGGTTTGGGGGTTTTAAATAGTGATCAAGACAACAATAAATTTGCCGAAAATTTTATGAATTCGCATTGTATGAACTTGTGGCCTTCTCATTTGCCTGTCAGGAGGCTTCTTTTTTACCAATGGGAATTGCTGTTATTTGTTAGTAATATGTAGTCGCTCTCTGATTGGTCACATGACCAGCTATTGGAGCGCCCCTCATAGCGGCGGGAAAATGGAACTAACCGACCTCGAGAGGTGAGAATTAGAATTAATTGTAAGTTATATGTATTGGTTTTCTGCTTGACTTTCTTCAGAGAAATTGTTCGTCTGTCCGTCGTGAAGCAGAAAACCCAGTTTGGGTTCGTGCTCCCTAAAAAACAAACAACAACAACTAAACTTTTGCCTAAACGAATAATTATTGTAGCTATAACATGCTGTAGCAGGGTTTTTTTTATTGTTGGAAACTGTTGTTATGATTGCGCGTTTTGTTTTAAATGCGCAGCGCCTTTACATTTGCAAATTTGTTGTTTTAGAGCGAGAAGAATCCGACCAACGACATAGTGTGACTCGAATGAAACAAAGAAAGCAAACCGAATCAAAACGTGAGTATCGTAAATAGCAACCTAAATGCAACTTACGTGTGTAGAGCGATATTTGGTAGCTTTTTATTATTTCTTCATTCGTATATTTGTTATTCGTTTTCCTTTGGTAATACATATTGCATTTTCTTCACTTAAGTAAGTTTTATTTAACTTATTTTCTCCGTGATGTCACGTTTCATGAAGAATAAAAAAAAAAAAAACTTTAGTACGATTATTTAATTACTAAGCTTTTGAAGCCAGAATATAAAAGTTCAAAAACCAAACCATCATCATCCACAAAGTTTAGCAAAGTGGTCTGATGAAAACTACACACCCACCGTACTAAAGCATCAGGGGTCCTTGTCTCGATTTGTTCACATTCAAATCCCTTGGGGTTAGATCAAAAGCCCCATTTGATAGGATAAGCCACTGGTGCCCCCAGTAATTTAAAATTTCCACTAGTAAATTTAAGATTCCTTAAAGTCATGCAACAAGTTTATTTGTAAAATTATGCCCCATCCTTCTACGATACACGGTGTGTGTTTTGTTATGTTGGTGCATTGCTCAATGCTCAGCACTCAGACCACGCCCGGATGCGTAGTAAGATGGGACTGCTGACCTTGTTAAATGCGACCCATCTTGCAAATCCGGTGAAGCTGTGTACCCAGGAAAATCAGCCTGAAAAACACACCCTTCAGGATATTTGGTCGAAACGCATTCGATTTGAAAAGCGCAACTGGAGATCTTACAGGTTTTGAACTTTGGTTTAACACTTTTGCACGTCAATTTGACACTTTTGTACTTGGATTTAACACTTTTGTACTTGAATTTAACGTAGTGGAATTCAAATTAACACTCTTGTCTTTGGATTTAACACACTTGCACTTGAATTTAACACTTTTGCACTTGAATTTAACACTTTTGCACTTGAAATTAAAAGCATTGCAATAATAACTAATTTGTTTTATTCGCTGTAAAGAATGTGAAAGTATACGACATACACTTACACACACATTTTTACAGCATAAAAAAAAATGCAGCTATAATGAAATTTCGCTGCAACGCTCCCCAAATTTTCCGAAATATCCTATGGCGCTTTAAATAAATGACGATTACAGTAATAGCGGCATTTGAAGCGAAAACGAAAGTGAAATGACGATTGCTTTGGAGTTACTAGCTGGTTTATGCCAAGGCCAAGAGAATCTATATATATAATTACACTAAATCCACAAGGCAGCCAGCAGCAGCAGCAGCAGCAAGCAGGACATACGAAGCAGTAATCTGCATCTGCAACGCAGCCAGCAGGACATACGATGCCATCTACCGACGGAACGCCCGGAACGCAACGGCCAGCAGCGCGAACATACGATGCCATCTACCGACCGAACGGCAAATTAAATGGGGGGGGGGGGGCGAGACCCGGGGGGGGGGGGGAGCGAGAACGACGCGGATGAGCGAGCGAAGCGAGCGACTCCGCTAGTGAGTGATGATTCACAAGGTATGGCCAGTAGTGGGGGTGGCGAAATGTATGTTATAAATCTTGACAGCAATATTACAGAAGTTGATGTACTACGTACTACGGCAGCTACAGAGCAAGTAGTACTAAACAATGAGTCTGCTAGGGAAGCCACAGACCGACGACGACGAGTCGCAAGGGGCAGCTACTCAAAAACATCAAATGAATCAAAATCATTGTTGAGCTTGTTGCTGACGAAAGAATTCACAAGGAGGAGCTGTACATAACATTTGGAAAAAAGTAAATAATACGAAAATATCACTATTATTTTTTTTTAAATCACTGCACTGCATTTTTACAGTAATATAGGTGGCAGACATTTAAACTGTTTTCTCGAAAGGAGAACCAAGTAAGAAAAAAAAAAGGAGGCCTGAAGCCAATATTTACACGAGCATAACCTAGACACATAAGAAATTAAGTGGAAGCATACAATGAGAAGCGCCTCGTATACGTACAAGTTTGAGGGCACAAGCCGCCACTGCCTGCCTTAGACGCACACCTCCCAGTGTTATCGTAAGCGGCAGTGTCTGCTTGTGAGCGCGCGAATACAGTGGTTGGTTGTAAGAAGCCAGCGACTGCAGGTGGACGAATGTTTCAGTAAGATTTGTTATGAATATGTGCACTAAAGACGTTAGAATACCCAACTGTGAGTCGTTTGTCCTGTTGAGTGAAAGCCTCTCACACAAGCCCACGCTGCATAAACCAGCTAGTCTCCAAAACAGTCGTCATTCGCTTTCTTTTTCGCTTTAAACGCAGCTCGTAATCGTCATTTATTTACAGCGCCATACGATATTTCGTAGAGTTTCGTGAGCGTTGCAGCGAAATGAGTATATTTTGTATTATTTCACATTCTTTACAGCGAATAAAAAAAGAATCAGTTGTTTCAATGCTTTAATTTCAAGTGCAAAAGTGTTAAATTCAAGTGCAAGTGTGCTAAATCGAAAGACAGGAGTGTTAATTTGAAAGTCACTAACGTTAAATTGAAGTACAAAAGTGTTAAATCCAAGTACTAAAGTGTCAAATTGACGTGCAAAAGCGTTAAACCAAAGTTCAAAACCTTTAATAATTAGCCATCACAGGCAATCACGAGTTTAATGGGGGCAAAAACGTTCCTGCTCCAAATAATTATTGATACTTACTCTTGAACTTTAGGATATTACCTATGATAATTTCTTTGTTTTTAGTGCGTAACAATATCATGGTAAAAATTGTAAGAGAACTTTTAACAAACTGAACATTATACATATTGTAAATATCATCGTACAAAAATCATTCATTTTGTTTGTTTGTTCATACCAGTTTTCGAACAACGGAAAAAGATGCTTGCACCAAACGAAGTAGCCATTATCGACCAGCTGGGTGAGGAGGTGATCTGGAAGCTCTGCCGTGAGTATATTTAATTACGTATTGTTGTCTTTTTACTGGTAGATGACGACTGTTTTCGAAGTAGATATAGCTTAGGGTTTTCCACTACATACTTTTGTGTCGGTGATTGCTGGTTCAATTCCCAATGATGTCGCGATAAACCACGACTAATCATTCATATTTCGAAAATCATTCACATTTTTTCACATTGCCAGGAATTTTTTCAAGTAGGATGTCGCATTATCGTTCGCCATAGTCCCTTGAATGCTACGACAGGAATTTAATTACTTGTCCTGTTGCTACTGCGAACTTTCCTTAATATCGACAGCAGCATGGAGAAAATCGTCGCAAAACTCTTTTAGCTCGACATCACCATAGAATGGAAGCAGAGTCAAACTTGCTTCAGAGTGACGGTTTAATAGCCAGCCTGAATTAGAGTTGCGGAATAACAGACAAAGGGAGTAATGGGTAAAAAGAGTTAGAATTTGGTTCGGTTAATAATTTCTAGTGGGTTAGCCAAATTGTTATCCCGAAATTAGGCATTCTTATCTGAATGGCGAGTGAAGGCGTTAAGAGTTCTAAAGTTAGGGACCATCCCGTCGTCAATCACAGGGTGAATAATTATCACTGTTAACCACTGTTTAAGGTATAAAAAGGAAATTGGACAATATCACAGGGTTTCTACAAGGTTTATGTGACAAATTGAACGTGAAGCAAAGGTCTTGTGGTGACCAGCAATTCTTGAATCCGATGGTAGTCAGTCCAACAGATGAAGTAGTATGGGGAATTGTTCCGCTATACCGACGAATTTCCGATTGTCATGGCCAAATCTACATCGCCCAAAAGTGGACCCAACACTGCAGCTTCAGAAAGGCGTTTGCAGGTATCAGTGAAGGGAGGTGATTTTTCAGCTGTAATTAATTTTGTTTCCCTACTCAAATATTTTCCGTCTATGTTTGTGGTTAATGTTAAATAAATAATGGCGTGCTCATTTGTTCAACTTTTACTTAAAACGGATTTCTGGTGGCTGAATGGTTACAGAGCTCGGCCTTGTCTCTTGAGGGAAAACTTCTCTTATCGGTAACTGCAAAGAGTCCGGGACAGATTCTGCTGTAGGGTGGCAGGGCCGTATACGAAAATAATCAAGAGCGGTAAGGCTATCAATCGCCAGCTTAGGGGGTTTGGGGGAGTGTGAGCTCTTCAAGCGGGGTCCCGGACGCTGAAGCATTTTACGCTGTTTTAATAGTACATATTTTCAGCCTCCCTAGAGCCCGTTTGCAACATATTTTCAAGCAAATTTAAGCTATTTTTCTTGGTAGATTATTCAGCATGTTTTCACAACTTGGTAGTTTTTTTTTTATTTCAGACAAGTCTTTGCAAATTAAGTTAACCGATTGCACTTTAAAATTTTTTTTTAAATAAACTAACGTAATTACGTTTCACTAACGTGTAATAATTAAGGTTTGCAGGGTGATGCCATAGGGAACCGTCAGGTACGCTGGTTCTCCGACTTTTTAACCCCAGTCACCCTGGCTATTTAAGCTCTTGTATACAATATGTTTTCCTAGTCAGGCATTTACACAATGCATATTATTCTTTAGTAAAGCATTTACACAATGCATTTTCTAAGTAGGGCATTTGCACAGTGTATTTTTTTTTCTTAGCAAAGCATGATGGAATTTGTTCCATTTTTAGGTACTTACCTATTATGTGCGCGGCATATCTTGAGTCCTGCAAGCATTTTATGAGCGGCTACGTCCTCCTGGAGGGGGCGGCGATAATCGACGGCCGCCATTGTTTTTTTCAATCATCTTGGATATCAAAAAGGCACTCTGCTACCAAAAAAGTACAATCGATTATCTGTTTGCGTTCGTTCTGCAGCGAACTCAAGATAGGCCGCGGACACTTTAATGTCTTCCCTCCATCCTAAGACTATTACACATCGCATTTTCTACTAGTAAGATCTTTACACAATGCCTTTTCCTCTGTCGCGTCCATTTTAAGGCATTTACGCAATGTATTCTCTCATCTTTAGCCAACATTAAGAAAATGCCCAAAGGATGGGATTTCGAAGATAACGGTGAGTGTGGTAGCAGTTTCAAATTTGATTATTAAAATAAGGGTCAGCATATGGTCTCTTGTGTTAAAATCTCAACTTTGAGAACTCGTAGCTCTATCCAATGATAATCTTTTGACCAATTTTAAAATCGAGCCGAGTCAAGGCCTGTCTACTATGAAAATTTTGAAATTCGGTGTAGCCAACTCAAAAGACGATCTACACAACTTCTTGTTTTTTTCTCTTGTTCTTCTTCTGGGGATGTAATTTTCTGTCTGTCTACAGGTCAAACTACACTATTTAAAATCACGAGAGTGGCTTCTTATGTGGGGATATGCCTTTTCAAAGTAATTAGTTTAATTGACATAGTTAATTAGAAAAAAAACATCACGTGCCAACTTAAACAATGCTTTATTGTTGATTTAAAAAAAATTCTCCTACCTGTAACCAATTCTCGTTAGGTTCGTAAAGCAATACAAAGGTAATGTCGGTGTAGATAACATTCCCGTTTGATTCCTGTGTATACTCTTTGATACACTGACAAAACTGGCGTGTTTAATGTTAATCCATTAGCACCAACAATATTATTCGGTGCAGGACAACTCCCGAATCTTCCATGTAAGAATTTCACGTGATATTTCGTGTAGATACGAATCCTAAATCATATTGTGTGCACATTATGGTTTAGGATTCGTATCTACACTAAATATCACAGAACTGCTGTCATTGTTGGTTTAGATATGAAAACAACAAACAATCTCTTGCTGAACATACTTTTGTGCTTCTTACCTGAAGTTCAGATTTAGTAAATTCATTTAGCAAAATTCGTTTAGAAATTCACTTAGAAATTCCGCTTTCTTTTAAATTTGGCACGTAGATGAAAGGGGATGATAAAATTTGATTAAACATTGCACTAATATTTGTCGTTAATAAGTAATATGAGCTGCCGTGGAGTTAAGAAGCCATTTAAAAATTATTATCTTATTATTATCTTATTTCCTTCAAATTTAAAACATTTATGAAATAGTGAATATTACTTGAAACAATGAATGTACTATTGTTGCTATTAATTTGTGAAAGGTGCCATCTTGAAATTAGGTCGCCATTTTGAAATTATACTTGTTATCGGCATATTTTCCGTCAAATTTAGAACGTAGATGATGTAGTGGCAATGAAGTGAATTGGGGAATGTACCAACGTCGTTGTTACTCTTCAATAGGTGCCATATTGGAATTACGCTTGTTATTGATAAATTTCCTTCAAAGTTAGAAAGTACATGAAGCAGTCATCAACAGTCATCAAGCAGTCATCAGTAACGTATTGAAATGGAGAATATTCCACATGGTTAATAATCTGTAATTGGCGCCACCTTTAAATTAGATGGCGTTTGGAAGTTATTCCTGTTATTGTCTATTTCCATCGAATTCAATCTAATTTAGAGGTAGACCAAGTACATAGAAAGAATTAAAATGGGGGAGTGTATCATTGTCATTATTTTTGTGTAATGGACGCTGATCTTGAAATTAAGTGATCATTTTGAAATTATGCTTATTATCGGCCGATTTTCTTTAAAGTTAAAACTTAGATGAAGAAATTGCAACGAACTGAAATGGGGAACGTTCTACCACGGTCGTTATTAATCTGTGATGGGTGCCATCTGGAAATTAGGAAAATTTAAAATTATGCCTATTATTGTACAATTTCCATCACCTTTGAAATGTAGACAGTTACAATGGGGGAAAATGCCACGGTCATTACTAATTTGTAATCGGTGCTGTATTGAAATTAGGATGCCATTTTGGAATTAGGTTTAGTAATAATTATCGTCCGAATTCTTTTAAATTTAAACGTAGACGAAATAGTTTAATTTTAACATTGAATGTACCATCATTGCTATTAATCTGTAATGAATATCATCTTGGAATTAAGGCTTCATTTTATTACGATCCAATTTATTTCAAATTTAGGACGTAGACAAAATAGTTGCAATGAATTAAAATGGTGAATTGTATCTGGTCGGTTTTAATCTGTACTGGGCACTATCTTGAACTAAGGCACTTTACAAAGATGAGACTAACGCCAAATAAAAGATAATTAAAGTGCGATTCCGTTAGGCTGATTTTCATCGCTGTACGATTTTTTGATCCCCAAATACACGAAAAACTGTTATGAAAATAATCTGAAAAATAATCATAATAATAAATAATATAAGCAATCTATTCACTCAAATAAAAGTGAAAAGGAGATGCAAGGTCTCAAAAAAGGCCACTTAACAGCAATCCTAAATTAAAAAAGAAACACAGCAAATACAATTTGGGAAAAGGTTTACGAAAAGAGAGGTGCGTGTTCTGGGCGATGTAAGAATCCAACAAGGTTTAGTTTTGTTAATTTATGCTTAAAAGATGGGGCCGAGTCAATCTCATCACTAAGTGAGTTCTACACTGGGATGACTCGAATGACAAAGAAGGATTTCCTAAGATCCGTTTTGAAACGGGGGAGTGATAACTTCAGGTGATTAATCAGATAGAATCATCTAAACTATATTTAGTGTAGATCAACGCCAGTAGAGTTAGCAAAGTGAACGATATGGCTAGTTTGACTTATAAACGAGCATTAAACCTAATGAGATTATCAGGCCAGAGAAGGAGGAAAGTAGACGACGACAGGAACAACTTAGCTGAAAAAAGCCAGGTAAAACCCAGGATCTTTGACATGCAACAACAACTTGACTTCACATACAAAGTACGGACCTCAAATACCAGCATAACAACACTTACCAAAGGCTAGAGCGGACAACAGCTGATACATTTTTACTCATAAAAGACAGGTTTTACTCAAGAAAGGGCACATTACTCGTAACACTTTCTTTACGCTATTTACCCGACGTGCATATCGCATTAATTTATGTTTTCAGAATTGGTTTATCCCACCAACCAACGATGCCAGTCCTATAACATTCAAGGCTTATACGATTCGAGCACCATGAAAACGTGATGAAATGGCGACGAAATAATGACAAAGTAAAACATCGTTAATTGATGACATGTTGTAAGAGACTCTCTGTTTGTAGTCACCGCCAGAAACTGTAGTGCAGTGATCTGCATTGCCATAACCGGGTTAAGAAATGATGACCTTCATTGTCTTGTTCTATGATTTGAAGTTCCCGCCAGTCTGTGCTGGCCATCGTAGCGTGAGCGACAACATTGCTCCTACGGCAGCTACGGGACCTAATCTGGCGGGTTCTGGACATTATCTCGGACCTCTGAGGTGATCGGAGGATTCCCGGTTCTCATCCCCGAATTTGGTCCCCGTCCTTACCAGATTTCTTCTCCTTCATTATTAAGGTTCAGAATTAAGGCGGTACATCTACACGAGCTGTAGTTTGCTGCAAATGAATTAAGGCTTCAGGAAATTTATTAAATAAAAAAGATTGGCTATAAACTGGAATGAGTTGTGTGACATGTTATTGCCCTTCATTTGGAGTGCCCTTCCAGCATCTGTGGTTTTGGCTCCCTCAACCAAATGCTTCGAAAAATATTTCGACCCCCTAAACATTTCAAACTATTCACTCCATGTCACTACTTTTTATCTTCACTATAGAGCATCAACTGCTAGACACTCGTAAATAACAAGAGTCATTCATACAAGAAAGTGCGTTATAAATCGCTGGAGGTAGGAAACTTATGAAATTGAACCAATTCATACATCTATTTTTAGTTACATGCGTATAAATGAGTATGGTAACTATGTTGTTTTAATTCCTAGACACGGGAAAACTACGAAATTTTGAAAATTTAAAATTGTGAAATTTACGAAATTTTTGTAACTATGAGAATTACGAAATTGTTAAAGAATTCGCTGTACTAAACTATTGTTAGGCATTTAATGCCTTTAAGGCGTCTTTACGTATTCAATAAAGATAAGGTTAAGTTAAAACTAGAAAGCATGAACTGGAAGAGAATGTTTATTGTTTATTCTTTCAATCTTCAATATTACTGTGGTTGAAAGGATCAACAACTAAGAACACGCTCTTGATGCGGGAAACTACAAGGTTTCCAACAAAAAATTTAATTTTCGACGAGAAAATTCTCGTCCTGGTCATCTAAACACCCAAATTACTGCAATGAAAATGTGCACTTACAATGATCTGTTTTACACGCTTACCCGTCAGTATTCTTAAATAAAAAATCCCTAAAACACAAATCTGAAGCTCCATACTTTGGTGAACCTTCCGTGTCGTTCCGCCATCTTGGAAAGGTTACCAGCAAACCACTGATCTCTACACTTGATTTATTGGCCATGAATTAAAATTATTATGCCACTTGATAGTTTTTTACAGTATTCATAACTCGTTCACGATTAACTGACATTGTATACGCTTCTAGCTATATTTAATTTTGGCTACTAGCTCATGATAAATTTTCTCGTCGAAAATTAAAATTGTTATTGGAATGTCTCCTGAAGTTTCTCGCATCAGGAGAGTGATTTTAATTGTTTATTCTTGATTCCTCGTCCAAATATTTGACCAGAATATTACAGTCAGTCAAACAGATGCCATGTTTATTAGTGTTTTTTTATTATTATTATTTATTTTCAGACGAAGACCTACACGCCACAATAGCTTCAATGAAAGAATCATTTGAGGCTATGAAAGAAGAATTAAAAGCTTTTGCAGATACAAAAGAAGAACTGAAGAAAGTTTGCGAGTAAAGAGGAGATGAAAAGTTTGGCCAGCCGGCTGCAAGATGCAGAACAAGAAATCCAGGAACTAAAAGATCGTCTGCGTAGTTATGTCATTGGTTAGTGTTTCTTCTTCCAACCCCAACCCCGCACTTTTGTTTAAATCCAGCCCCATCCAGAAATCGTTACATTTCTTTCTTGTGCTTAACGATGGAAATTGTGCTTAACAACTCATTGATTAGTTCCTAATTTCCAGGATTGATTTTGTGCATTAATTCTGAGTACTTTTGTGGTAAAGGATTGTATGATCGACGGATTACAACTAACTGTAATTAACCACTAGACTCCACCAGAGAGTCCGTGAGGATTCCGTTCGTGTGAATGGGTACGTTTGTCGTTTCGGGACACGATAAATTAAACAATTTAACTGTGATATTCCCGAATTGATTTTGATAAGGGAACTATTATGAATCAATTTTACGAGTTTGGACGTAAACGGTATACTGTAAATATCTTAAGAAATGTCTTATATTTTGGACTATTTGGAAGAGATACGGAAGCATTACGAACACGGCTCAACTTTCCACAAAAAAATAGGCTATCTGACGACAATCTAGAACCAATCTAGAACCTCATCAAGAACCATATTTACCCAATGAGGGAACTGATTCATACATTCTTAACTGGATCGAGTGATAACATCGTTGGTTGGTGAGTGCTGCTTGATTGTAAAACGGTCTATTTATATTCTGGGGCGAATGTTGCGGAAGGGCCAGCATTAACAGAAGATTAAATATACCTAATAGATTGTAAGATTTGTAAAATAAGCTTTTTCTTTGTTCGGTATCGCGTGTAAACATCCGAGACTCCAATTACTTTATTTTTGTCACTCACAATAGTTTCACACTTTTCGTGTATAAAAATGTTGTTATAATATGCGTATTTATAATTTTATTTTCTTGTCTCATTCAGAAGAAAAACCAACGTACATACATCCGTACCAGAAAATGTCCCCACTTGTCCAAGAACCAACCGGTGAGTATTGTGTATACGGTACTGACAATCTGTATAATTTAATTGGTGACGTGCACTGCAAAAAACAAGTATCTTACAATTTGCATCTGAAATTCACTAGTTATTTTGTTTGATCAGTCTCGTGAAAATCGTAAATCGATTTTAATTTAAGATGTAATGATTTTGCTTTGTAGCTTTAAGATACCACCAGTGCAGGATGGGTCCAAATTTCAGCCTCATTTCATTTAAGATGCCATTAAATGTAAGATACATCTGATTACGAGATGAAATGCACGCGACATTTTTATTTAATTTGACTATTTTCCTAAACTATTTGCATGACTTTCATAATTCTAGTCAAATCTCTACACAATATCAAAGTCCAGTTGTCCCCGGAAGACAAAAACCACAACGCATTATAAGGCAGAAATTTAATTTCGGAAATTAAATTTCTGCCTTATATGCGTTGTGGGTTGTGGTTTTTGTCTTCCAGGGACAACTAGGCTTTGATATCTCTTTTACAACCAAAAATTAATTGAGTTTGAGACTATACACAATGGTGTATTTTACAACACTACCAAGTTTCTAAGCTGTAGGTTATAACAGATTTTTTTTTTATAATGGTACCTGAAGTTGTGACATTTTCCCCCATACATGGGACTACTAAGTTACCTTAAGACCTTCAGCGGGGCAGCGCAGTTTTTCAGGGAAGTTCATTTCAACTGAGGTGACGTAATTATGCTCCGATTTTCAGTTTGGTTTTTAGTTTACATTGTATTATGTTACTTTTCTGTTGTGTCTTTTTGCGATTTGACAGCTAGAATGTGGATGACCTTGAATGCCCCTTTCAAGGTTATTGCGAATGTCTTCATTGGCCACGTCATATCTGACTTACAAATATGTACTCAGGATTGATGTAGGAACATGACACCTGACGCTATTTGGCTTAAAACCAGACAAGTGCTTCAAACTATTAAAAAAATTGTTATCATAATTTCATAGTGCAAGCATATTTATAAATTGTCTTTTCTTATTTCAATTAGAAGACGATTCGCAAGATATCCAGGTCATGCGTTTATCCACAGGAGACCAAGTTCAAAGTCGTGAGTAGCCTGTTCTTAATACTCAATACTAACACGAACGTGTTACATCTTACATTGTCAACAATCGTCGTAGACGTTGGTCTTGAGAGGGAACTCGCGTTTTACTGCTATTGCCGACCGGCCACGGCCACGCCAACGACGAGAGAGTCATCGGACGGGGACCAAGAAGAAGCGTAATTCCACCTTGCATGACTCCTGATTACTGAACTATTGATCGCCGCATACTACCTTCTGTCGGGCGTCGGACGAAAGTCTAAGGGCCCATTTATAATATGGATTTCGACGCGTATACGCGTGACGCTCGGTGCGTGAAGCACGAGTTTTCCCATGGTCAACGCTTAAGCGCGAGCATTTACAATTGTAGAGCAGGTGGGCCAATGCGCGCGTTTTGCTATTGTCAGGCGCCACGCGACTATCTACTGGACTTTGATCGGTGAGCGCCAAGCGACGCTCGCACGCTTAGTTGTTGCATGCTGGGATAGGAAAATGGCGGCATCAACGAATTCCATAGCCGCCACAAGAAAGGAAAACTTGGTGTGCTAAAAGGTTGAATGCTCAAAATAAATGGCCAAATATCTTAATTACAGTGACCTTGATCCGTATGGCGTAGAATCTTGCTGCTGTAGAATGGGGAAGTTGTGAAACAGCATAGTTGGATCGGAATAGCGGCCAGCATTAGTAAGCTCACGCGCCTGCTCAAGCGTTTGATTTGGAAATGAAAGAGCGTTTGCTTGAGCGTGACGATGTCACGAGCGGGCCAAGGAGACTGTCCACGCGCACTGCTTTGCACATGAACTGGCGTACGTGTCGAGCGTCACGCTCCAGCTTAAGCGTTTATATTGTAAATGCAGCCTAACTGGAAAATCGTCTAACGGGATCTAAGATCTGCCTAAATAAAATATCTGGAAAAATCATCTAAACAGCACATCGTATAATGGATAAACGTCTAACTAGACAATAATAAACCGGCGGTTTCTGATTTTATATGTACAGCCGCAGCGAGCGTAGTAGCGCGAGCGAGGCAGGGACATTAGACGATTTTCCATTATACGAAATTTCGTCTTTGACGATTTTCCATTATACGAATTTCGTGTTAGACGATTTTCCAGTATACTGTATATGTTCTTGCAATTATGCGGTTTTCCAGTTTGACGATTACACCTCGCCTCCCCTTCGATTGTGAAACCAAAGCTGTCTTCCTTTATTCTGCTGCAGCTCCGCTGTATTCGTGAAATGCGTGAAACGACGCCACTTGCAGCGTCGAAGTTGCAGCGTTATAAAATACGATTTTGTGTTTACTTTTGCTCCTACAAAATGGCCCAGAAGTTTACGTACCCATTCGGGCGACAATAATTATGCAAGTAAAATGGAGCCTCGTGAACGGCAATAAATCCCACAAGTGCATACAAGGTAACAATTTTAATTTTTAACCGGGTACTTCCGGTCTTGGCCACAATAAAAATGATTTAAGAGAATAAAAACATTAAAAAATTGAGACCTTGTATGCACTTGTGGATTTTATTGCCGGTCAGGAGCCCTCATTTTACTTGTATACCCTTCAACCACAAATTTAAGTTTCACAAGTAATTACGAAATTAAAACGATAACATTAACGAAAACGATACATTAATGGCAATGTTAAAGAAATGGAAGAAAAATTCACTGGTTGAACATTCCACAAAAAGACGGAATGTATGTTACTGTCGTTTTTTCATGTTCATGATCGTTCCATGTAAAATTAGTCATGTACGGTCGCGTAGACGCAACATCTACTAGAAATTTCATCAATTTCCTTCTATTATTAAACAAAGTTTACTTGTCTTCTTACCTGTATATTAGTTTCTCTGCAGTCTGTTGATTAATTTTCACGTCATTCAAGTATTATTCCGTTATTACCACGTGGAAGAAAAGATTTAGTGATGTCTATAAAGCATTGTCGGCCATTTTGTTTTGCAACCGCAGCGGCGCTCCATATCGGAAAGCTGTAGCATCGCACGGCGTAGCGGTTTACTACTGCAGCACACGGCGGGACTTTTGGAACACGAATGAACGCCTTGCAGAACTCGTCTTTATGTTTTCAGTGATTACAAAAAAAACACGTCACCAGGGACGTGCACACAGAGGGAGCAGGGTGGGGGGGGGGGGGCTCTAGCCCCTGCCCTCACGGTAAAGTACCTCTTTTTCTTGAAAAAGTGCCCTTTCTTGGAGGAGTCGTGGTGTAAAAGAGCCTAAAAAACGCCCAAAAAGGAAAATATCGTCAAATAAAGTGGTGCACCGTGGGGCAGAAGTGGTTAAAGTCCAAGGGGTGGCTTAAAAGAGGTTTTGCCCCCCCCCCCCCAAAAAAAAAAAAAAACAAGCGGCTACAGTGACTACCTAGTCGCATCCGGTCTTCTGTACAGTACAGTTCTGTCACTACCAATAGTGAGGCACACTTCTCTATCACGCATTGCAACAGCTATCTCTATTATATATTCTAAAAGCAGTAACCATCAGAATTGCCTGTTAAAAATGTGTTAGCTTTTAAGCTTATTTTACATTTTAGGCGTATAATTGTCAGCGTAGCAACTGACGGAGATTTGGATTATAGGTTATGCGGTAAACCTATTCATTTTTGCAACACGGTATGCCTCGATCCGGGCACAGTTACAGTGTTACAATGTAATGCGCAACGTAGCCTATACGTGGTCAGTGGTCAGTGGTAGATCAGTGGTAGTAGGGAAGGGACAGGAGAGACGCTGTTGAGAAAGCCTACAGCGACTCGTAGCATCTTGACGTTGCCATGGTCACGTGATATTAGGCTTAATTATCATTGTTTAGGCCTAATTTCTTTAACGGCAGTTTTAGTTTCGTAAGTAGCAGATAGGCCTAATGGAGAATTTGGTTCGATCGTAATTCTATTCATTCATGCAACAATGCAACAAGACTCTTTTAAACGAAGCTAAAATATTTTTGTTTTTGTTTGTTAAGTCGTTGCAATAGTCTTCTCAGCCGGTACGGCTGTACAGAAGACTAAAAAGGATGTGCACGTCCCTGCACGTCACGGATAATGATATAAAAGCCAAGAGTGCTTCAAAATAATTCAGCACGACCTTCAGGTTTCCAACATTAATTTTACGTGGCAAAGCCACCAAGTCGCATGCTGTTCAAATGGGTACATTATAAGTTAAAAACGGGAAAAAATAAACACCATAATTTCCCCTTTCAGAAGAGGTAGAAAAATATGGCGAAGCACGAGCTCCCCACCCGCTCCTTGGGAAACCAAGTTGCACGTGAACTGTATGCAAATCAAGTCCAAATTTTGTTCAAAGAAACACAAACTCGTACCCGAATCAATGTATAAATTTTAGATATCAACCACCAGTCCACAACCACTTAATTCTGGATAACAAATTCCTTAAAGAATATTTCCCCATCATTAAAAATCTTAAATTGGAAAATATCAAAGAAAAAATTAAAACGCAAATGAACCCGAGCCTTCAAATGGACCACCCCATGACGAAGCAAATTGCCAAATTTGCATACTGATCGCTTGCAACTTGGTTTCCCAAGGAGTGGGTGGGGCTTGAGCTTCGTCATATTTTGCAGCCTCGTCTTAGAGGAGAAATTACGTTTTTTCTTTCGTTTTTAACGTATAAAAGTATCCATTTTAGCAGGCGACTATTGTGTGCGCAGTGTATCTTGAGTCCTGCAAGTATTTTGTGAGCGGCTACGTCTTCCTGGATGGAGTGGCTTTAATCGATGGCCGCCATTGTTTTTGTAAACATCTTGGATATCAACAAGGCACTCTGCTACTGGAAACGTACAATCGATTATCTGTGTTCGTTCTGCGGAGAACTCAAGATGGACCGCGGACACTATAGGTGGCTTTGCCATGTAAAATTATGCAAGGAAACCAGAAAACGAAGAAAGAATTTTTATCGAAACGTCGTGCTGAATTGTTTTGTAGCACTCTTGGTTTTTTTGGCACGTTGCTGCAGACTAAAGGAATACAGCTCTACACAACTGGGGGCATTTCGCCGGTGGGCCAATTCAGTGAGCCTGTAGTGTGCAATTTTGGTCGACGACAACAACACAGAGTTCCAACGCAGTCGGAATGCAACACCTACAATGAGACTGAATGTAGTAAACCTACGTCACAGAGAAAAACAACTAAAAATAAAATTTAATTTAGACAAATTAACACAAATTTAACAGTATTGCAGAACTGATCCGTGCAAAAAAGTCAACATGGAGGCAAAACCACCTTTAATTTTCACATTTGGAGTAACTTTAAATCGGCCTAGTATTGGTTCAGAATGTTGCCAAGAATGTGTTCATTAATCAAGAACAAAAGTTAGAGGTGTGAATGAGATCAGATACCGCCCGAGTCTAACCATGCTTATACGATGCTTAATTTCACACTGTAATGGTGTTTCTAAGTTATTTTGCAGAAACGGCTATCAGCCTAAAACAATATTTTTTATTTTGTAATTTCACAGAGAATCCTCCTTCAGACCTGAATTGCGGAGAATGGAAATCATTCGAAAAGGACACATGCATGAATTTGGTAGGAGACCCTCAGAGAAAATCGAAGGCTGTAGAATCATGCCAGGAATTTGCTGAAAGCGTGCCTTATGAAAACCAATGTTTCCCACTTCGAGTAAAGAGCTATGAAAAGCAGTGGTTTCTAACGCGCTGGTTGTTTCACAAGCTAAAGGTTGAACGAGATGTATGGTTGGATTTGAACTGGGTTGAGGACGGTGATACCTTTCAATGGTCGGATGGCACACCGCTTGTGTACACGAACTGGGAAAATCAGGTTCAGATGAAGATTCTGAAGAATTGGGGCAGAAAAAATGCGTTGTAATGCTTTCAAACGATGAAGCGGGCTACTCGACTGAAGGACAATGGAGGAGGGAGGTGTGCGATGTGAGACGTCTAACCGTTTGTGAAAGAAAGGCATTTGGACTGGGAACTTTGCAAGATTTCGTTCTGCAGCTTAACAACAAAATAGAAAAATTTGAAGCTAGCTCTGGTAGGTTATCATATTTTATTCTTAGTTAGCTTAGCTTTTTTAGTTTTCTATTGTTTCCGTTTCATAATTGAATCGAATTGTTATATTGTAACTCGTCGTCTACTAAACGGTTTAAAGGCAAGAAGATCCATGAAGGGTCACTGCTCCTTGCATAAAGAGTCAGAAAAAATCGAAATAAACGAAACTAAACTAATTTATCGTGCTCATTCGTTTCTGTTTTACAATCAAATGCAATCCAACGTGAAATTTATTGTTAATATAATCAGCGACATTAATTCTACCAAAGTGACGATGTTCTGTAGGCTGTTCAAAAAACCTATTTACAGTCACAATCAATACTTTTACTAAAGCAAACCCTTTAACAGCCAAAAGGGGTGATATCATACTAAAACCCCACAAGGTAAAAGGACCCCTCAAGTTTCGCCGTAGAAAGTAGTGATACCAGAGCCATAATGGCTGCCACCAAGTTATCTGTTCCAATCCTGATCATTCAATCTTAATTGACACCTTGGTGATTGTCAAGAAAGAAGGTGTTTTCCTATTTATTGCAACTCTCCGCCCCGCCTCCCCCCCCCCCTCCCACCGCTCCAACACTTTTTTGATTTCAATTTTTTGTTGGAATTTTAGAGATGCAATAGAAAATGAGTAACCTCCTTAAGCCCAGTTTTGTTTTGTTTCAACTCTTTTCTGATATATGTTTGACGAGCATTGCCTACGAACTTGCTTCATTTGTTCGTTTTGTTAAGTCTGATTTAGTTGGCTTAGACAGCTGCAATTCACGTTCTACATGTTTATCCTATTTTTATTAGTTTCCCAATTTGTAATTTTTCTCACTTCATTTATTTTCGAAGCAAACAAAACTATTACGCAGTTATCAGCTGTGCGTACGCCTTTGTGAACTTCAATTGTTAATCTTAAAATGATTTGTACAAGCCAAACTCTTTATAATTTTCACCAAAAAAGTAATGAAAGACTTAAGAAGGACTTCTAAAACACAAACGCAAATACAGAGGTGAATGAAGGATTTTGGTTAATTTCCATTGGAAGCAAATTTGTTTTACGGTGTAAAAATGCCCGGAAATTACGCCACCTTTGCCTAAATGACCTAGTTTAGTGGGACTACAAAATTTATTCTTGCCTACTTTTCTTTACGTATCTTCAATTTCATTGCGGTTATCGAAGGCTCCAAATGTTTGACCCTCCCCCCCCCCCCCCGCCCCTTCTTCTCTTGAGCAGTGGATCTTGCCTCCATTTATCTCCTGCCGCCGAAACCCGATGCGCTGTAGTGTTAACTGGTACGTGCCACTGTTTTTCGCTAAGCCAACTCCACAGTCAAGGGATTTGCAAAGTAACGTTTGGCGGGACTAGTCAACGGATTCTGGGAATTCCAAGTTCCTAAATTGATGAAATTGGGCCTAGTAGTCGTGGTTCAGTGTTGGTTATGCTTTAACCTTAAAACATGAGCGATAGTATGCTCAGAATCGCCTGACGTTCAATGGCGACACTAGCCCTGGTTATAGGGTCTAAATGGAGTACCAACAGCATGAGGCCTACTTGGGACAAGATGGATTGGTCCATTTTGGGTTAATTCGTGTTTTCACGGCTAGGCAAAATAGCTACGGGGTTGCGGTGCTAAACTAACAACAGGGTTGGTCCGGTTTGATGTTAAGTTTGGGAATTGGGGCAGTTGGGAAATAATTCTAATAAAACGGCCGAAATGACCTTTGGACCAGGAATAGCTGGAGGGCAGAGGCGGAATGAAGTTTAGGCTAATACCTAATTGTTAAGAGCACCAGGCAGAAGACCAAGCGAGCTCGAGCCATTACAATTGATGTCAAGCATTATGTACAGACAATTCATAGCTAATGTATTGTTACAACAGTTGATCAAATAGCATCATCTCGACTAACAATGAGTATTAATTTTGGAGCAACAACCGCTCATTGCAGTTTGACGTCATGTGGACTTTGGGCTTGGCAGATTTCACAAATGACGTCATCAGTGCAACCTTGCTGGTGTGCTGATTTCAACGTTGAGATCCGGAATTAAACTCGCAACAGCGCCTAAGTTAGTTCGTCGGGAGACATAAGCCTCCACATTTTCATCCCATTTCCCCTTGTGCTTGTCTTGGAACTGACGTCATTTGTAACCTCGGATTCGTTGAGTTCTAACAGTTACTGTTCCCTCCACAGCGTTCCCCGGGCCTTTTATTATGCTTTAACATTTAAAAACTTGTATACACAATTATGTGAAAGGCTTCCACGCATGACCAAAACTTAATTCACGTATTAGGCATTCCTTCCGTTTCGATAACAAATATCTCCATTTTTGCTCTGCCAATGCGGACCGACTTAGGGTTTGCTATTTAGGTGTTATGTCAGTCGGGTATCTTATCCAAACTAAACTTTTCTGAAAATCAACTACAAATTTATGTAGTTTTTCCAACAATCTGCAGTTTTTCTTCAAAGTCTGCAAATTATATGCAAATTATTATTTAGATGAAATTAGAACGGCAATTTATCTGCTGCTAGTATGTTTTCAGCTAGTCTTCACATTTACTGCGAACTATGTCTAGGTGAAATCAGATGGACAGTTTATTTGAAGTTTTTGCGAGTTTCTAGCTATTCTGCAAATTTTCTGCAGTTTAAAGTTTTTACTTAATCGTGCAGATCATCTGCAAACGTTACGTTCAACTGCAAGAATTCAGAATTTTCTGCATAGCACATTTGGTATTTATGGAGTTTAACCGAACCACGCTAAATCGCTCCATTTTGGTATGCACCGACCTAGATCATTATCTTCTCATTTCACGTAAAAAAAAAATGGGGGGGGATTTTTTTTTAGTTATGTAAAGACGTTTTTTAGCTCTCCAAACACGTTTTTTAACCACGTGAAACGGTGGGCCCTGCCGTGTAAAGCGGCGGCCATGTTCCGGGATTCAGAGTAGCACGAAAAGTTGGAATCGCGAAAACGGAAAGTAATGTTCCAAACTATGCTGCGTGCTTTTTTTTTTTTGTTGTTATTTTTTTTAGGTTAGGTTAGGTAGGTTTGGTTTGTTAGGTTAGGTAATTTCCGTCTCCTTTCATTGCGATGCAAATCAGGTTTTCTCGCTACTCTATCTCCTGCGCGTTGGCCGGCGCTTCAACGCGATCGTAACTATCGTTTTACGTCTTTTCAATGTTTTTTTTTTCGCCTTAAAACACGTGTACCCCCGGGTTTTTAATGTGATGTGGAAAGAGGATGATGATATACGTCGATTAGTAAAAAAAATTGAGTGATTTGGAGTGGTTTGGTTAAACTCCATAATTACCGCACATTTTTATGTTTCGCATGTATACCACAGTGTGTGACCCTTTCAACTGAGAAAGATGCACTAAAAATGGAAGTCCGCCCCCCCCCCCCCCCCCCGGATTTAATGTAACATTATGACCTTATTTACAAATTATCTGCAGATCATTAACAACATATAAGCCTGAATTAACCTAAGTCATTTTGAAGGTGAAATTACTATTTAGCCTAATATTATACTATTTTAGGTTCTGGTTGGCCACTCTAAATAGCTGTATTTATGATCGTTTGCAATCGCCCTGTCACGCATATGCACTAACATTGGTGATAACTGGATCCTTGTACACGCTCTGAGTTCCTACAAGTGCTCGGCTCACAACGATTTGTTTAAGCTGCCATCTACGAAAATTCGTACTACTCTTCGGACGATGATATTTTTATTTATTTTATTTCAATGTATTTTATCGTTTTATTGTTTTATTGATTGTTTTAGAATATTTTTTCTTTCTAATGCGGAAGGAAGTATACTTACCTGATTTCTGATTTAAGCATTTCTTGAGGGTTAACTGCTTGGGGCGGGGGGGGGCAGAAGCTGCATGGTTTGTCGGAGGATCCAAAATTGCAAATTGCAATTCCTGGACTTTTGTAACTGGGGAAATCTCCGTTCATGATAGGGCCAAAAGATTATACAGAATAGATCAGGAGCGGGCCTTATATTTTATTATTCCAAAACTGATAATTTACAAATTGTGTAAGGGTCTACGGGATAGCGTGCTGTTTTTATTGTATAAATTACGGGTAATTGTTTCTGGGTCTAAAACATAGCGTCCAAAACACAGTGAAATGTTTGAGGGCTAGTTGTGAGAGCTGCAAAAGGGCAGTTTTCGTCTTTGGCTAACGAGATTGTTGGAGTGGTACAAAATTACATTTCTTCGTAGTCATAGTCGTCGCTGTTGGTTACTCAATAATGAAGGGTTCGACTCGGTACTCAATCAGATGATCAGTGCCCCAATAATCGCTCTCAAGTGTTACAACGTGGTTAAAGCATTTCTTCCGGTCACCAGGGGTTACATGGGCTACTGCAGTAGTTGATAATGTTTTGCCGTCTGCAATTTGACATTTTGTATTGGATGCTCGTATTTCGTCTCTAACTTGGGCCCAAATTAACTCGATGAGATTCAGCTCGCAGTGGTACGGAAATGTGTTTTTCGAGCCACGAAATAATTTCTGGCTTATAGCTTTTGCTTGTTGCTGCCTTGTCGAGTCGAACTGAATGACACGGAACATTGTCCATCACGATCACCAAGTTGGCCGGATATTTTTGGTAGTAGTTTTTAACCAGTTTTTAAAACGCTCGCCGTTCATTTCTTCTTGGTAATCCCCAGTCTTAGTTTTCTAATGAAAAGAAGTTGAGCACTATTTACAAATCCTTTTCGTTAGAGCCAGCATGCAATAATATCCAACGTCAATCTTTTCCCGGTGGTATGAGGCGACCACGTAACTTTTTCCCTTGCCGTGCCACTGCATCTGTCGGCTGTGATGTTCGTTGGCCCACATCTCGTCCAAGTAAACAAACGGTGATTGTGGCTACGCAATTATCTTACCGAAGAACTACAGTGTAGAGCAACAGTTTCTGGCCTTTCTTTATAAGTCGGAATCATAGCTGCAAAGGGCGAGCAAGCTTGGCAATTTCTTTGCGCGCTTCAGCTTTCGATGTGCTAGGCCGTTGCGGCGTCGTCTGCTGCGTTAGGCCTAATCGTAGTCATGCCGTAGTTTTGGCCAGGGTTGGGGATCGGTATTTCCTTTGTAGGGATGCACCGAATATTCGGTAATTATTCGGTATACGGCCTATTCGGCCAAAAATTCAAGTGTTCGGTGTTCGGCCGAATACTGATTTTGGCCGAATAGTGCTATTCGGTATTCGGCCGAATACTGATTTTGGCCGAATAGTGATATTCGGTATTCGGCCGAATAGTGTTAAGATCTGTTGGTATTCGGCAGAATATTTTTTAGTATAAATTTATGCAATTGTGTGAATGTAGGAACGTTAAGCTAAGCATTTACTTTTTGGTTTATGAGGAATTGTCTTCTGACATTTCTAAAAGAAGGAAAAAATTATCTACATCATTAAGGATGTATGATGTGCGTGCGTGCGTGTGTGCGTGTTTGTACCTCTACTCCTCTGGAACCAAAGCACCTACAAAGATGAGAGTAGGACCAAACAAAAGATAATTAAATTGCGCTTTTAATAGGCCTATTTTCATCGTTATAACTTGATATTATCACCCTCAAATATGCGAAAAACCCTGAAAAACTAACGTCAAAGTTTTTTTAAACCCTCTTGATGATTGTTCATGACGTCATAGTTTGTTCATGAAAACCTCCTCGAGCGAAGAGAGATGATCTGGAAAGAATGCACGGAGAACGTATTTCGCAACAAACCACATATACATCTTAAAATTGGTTTTGTATTAATTGACTTGATGCAGGGAAAAATCAAAACAATAGACTTGGTTTTAAAACGGTGTTTGCGCTGATTGAGTGAGCGAAGCGAACGAAAATCAGCGTTTGTCATCAGAAACAGTGATTTTCTGATAAATTGCTTGATCTTAACTTTTTGCTCGACTCCTTGGACGTAAAAAAATAATACTGACCTTCTCTCGAGATAACCGATCTCGCATACTACACTCCTATAATTTGCTTGATCGTTTTTTATGTGGAAGGTCTGTATCATATGTGTTGCAGCAAGAAATCTCCTCGAGCGCAGCGAGACGACGCGGAATGAGCGAGCGAAGCGAGTAGGAGTACCTCTACTCCTCTGCAACCAAAGCACCTACAAAGATGGGAGTAGGACCAAACGAAAGAATAATTAAATTTCGCTTTTGATAGGCCTGTTTTCATCGCTATAACTTGATATTATCACCCTCAAATAGCGAAAGAACCTGAAAAACTAACGTCAAAAATGTTTTACCCGCATGATGCTCATGATGTCATGAGGTTCGTTCATGATGTCATGGTTTGTTCATGAAAACCTCCTCGAGCAAAGAGAGATGGTCTGGAAAAGGATGCACGGACGCCGTATTTTGCAACACACCACATTTACATCGTAAATTTGGTTTTGTATTAACCAATGAATTGATGAATTGATGCATGGAAAAATCAAAACAATAGATTTGGTTTTAAAACGGTGTCATTCGTGTTTCTGAAGCACGGAAGCGCGTAGATTGAAAGAGCAAAGCGAGTGATTTTCACATAAACTAAACCTTTTCAATGTGTGTCTCGCTTTGCTCTATCGTAGGAGCATTGTAGGAGATTACATCTGACGTTCTGCAGATGTTTCTCCAAGTGAGTTTCTCCATGTTTCTCCATCAGAAAGTGAAGTAATAAGACGCCCATGGAAAAATCTGTGCTGAGTAGGACGTAAAGAACAATATTCTTAAAATAAGTAAAACAAGAAAACCCATATAAAGTGTATACCAACACAAATTACAAGTGATGTGTGGTTCTTGGTGGTTACATTAATTCAGTCACGAATCCGAGGAAATGTCTGCGCTGATTGAGTGAGCGAAGTGAACGAAAATCAGCGTTTGTCATCAGAAACAGCGCTTTTCTGATAAATTGCTTGATTTTAACTTTTTGCTCGACTCCTTGGACGTAAAAAAAAATAATATTGACCTTCTCTCGAGATAACCAATATCGCATACTACACTCTTATAATTTGCTTGATCGTTTTTTTATGTGGAAGGTCTGTCTGTATCATAAGTGTTGCAGCAAGAAATCTCCTCGAGCGCAGCGAGACGACGCGGAATGAGAGAACGAGCGAGGTTTTATACTAACTGACTTGATGCAGGGAAAAATCAAAACAATTGATTTGGTTTTAAAACGCTGTCAAACATTCGTGTTTCTGTAGCACGGAGGTGCGTGGATTGAACGAGCAAAGCGTTGCGATTTCCACGTAAAGTAAACCTTTTGAATGTGTGGCTCGCTTTGCTCTATCAATCTTTCATCTCTCACCTTCGTAGGAGATTACAACTGACGTTCTGCAGATGTTTCTCCAAGTGAGGGGTCATCAGAAAGTGAAGTGATAAGACGCCCATAGAAAAATCTGTACTGAGCAGGACGTAAAGAACAATATTTTTAAAATAAGTGAAACAAGAAAACCCACATAAAGTGTATACTAACACAAATTACAAATGTTGTGTGGTTCTTGGTGGTTACATTGATTCAGTCAAGTTTCTGAGGAAATGTTTGCACTGATTGAGTGAGCGAAGCGAACGAAAATCAGCGTTTGTCATCAGAAACAGGGCTTTTCTGGTAAAGTGCTTTGAAATTTTTTTGCTTACCTCCTTGGACGTAAAAAAATAATATTGACCTTCTTCCGAGATAACCGATATCGTATACTACACTCTTATAATTTACTTGGTCGTTTTTTCTGTGTTAGGTCTGTCAGAATCATAGTGTTGCAGCAAGAAGTCTTCTCGAGCGCAGCGAGACGACGCGGAATGAGCGAGCGAAGCGAGCTACTCCGCTAGTCAAATATGTTAAAATTACAGGTATTCGGTCAAATATTCGGCCATTATTCGGCACAGAACCGAATAATTCGGTATTCGGTATTTGGCAGTTTAACTATTCGGTTGTATATTCGGTATTCGGTATTCGGCAAGTTGAGTATTCGGTTATATATTCGGTATTCGGTATTCGGCAACTTAACTATTCGGTTGTATATTCGGTATTCGGTATTCGGCAAGTTGAGTATTCGGTTATGTATTCGGTATTCGGCAACTTAAGTATTCGGTTGTATATTCGGTATTCGGTATTCGGCAAATTTTGTATTCGGTGCTTCCCTATTCCTTTGCTACTGAAAAGACACGCTTACCGTTCTCTGAAATTTTCCAGTGACAAAGCTGGTCTCTTAAATTTGTTGTTTCAACATCCGTGTTGTGTCCTGAGCCTCCATGTATTTGAAAACATTGCAAACAATCTCCCTAGACGGATTATTCAGAGGTTTTCCATGTCGGGAAAGCGATGAAGCAAGAGATATGGTCGCCATGTTGGTTCGTCTGCTTGAAAAGAAATTTTTACCAGGAGTGATCAATCCATTATCCAAAAATCCGCGCGGAGTGGCCAACCAGAACCTAAAATAGTATAGAAAATAAATTATTGCTGCTAAGGGATGATTTTAAACAATAAGTTTATCATACACTCTCAAAGGATATGGATATTGTTTCTAACCTAAAGAATTATCTGAATTTTTGAAATGATAAAAAATAAATTTCACCAAAGGCTAATGAAAAACGTCATTACTATACTTTGTTCCACATTATGCTTTCAGAACTCTGACTGTATGACGACACATTTTCTTCCACTACGAGTGCAAAAAATCCGTAAACATCCCATTCGTAAACTCTAATAGTAACTTTGTTGAGTGTACGAATGTGATATCCACATGTTTTTGCACTCTTAGTGCAAGGAAACGAGTCGAAATCCAGTCAGTTTTCTGAAAACATAATGTGGAACATACTATATAGATAGGAAGAGAGATCAGAGATGGTTACAAACATGTGTATAAGTTGTGTTGAATGTGTTGGTTGCTTCCCTTGAGTATGTGTACATAATTAGAACATGCTTGTATACATAAATGCCAAATCCAACATTTAATGGATAATTTTAGGTTTTCAGTAAGTCGTATTTTAGATGCTTGTTAACACCAAATTGAAAACGCTCGTTAGGCTTCGCAAATCGCGACTTATTTTGCTGATATGTAGACAGTAAAGATCAGTGCTATAGGGGTGGATGAGTGTGATAGTGGCCATTACTGTCAAACAAATATTGATTTGATTCCAATCATGATAAAAGAAAGAACTGCTGTAAATCCACAGGCAAACTACATAAAGCTTGGAGTTTTAATCCTCGAAACTGTGCCAATCCTTTTTCGCAGATTAGCTGCAGAAATTTTTTAGCAGGGATATTTAGGTCTATTGGCCTTTTATTCTAGTCTACTATGCAGAAGGAAAGTCTGGAGAATTGAATTGAACATTCGTATACCACCAACTATATTGAAAGTCGTGAACACCTTTTCCCTTTCTTCTACTGTTCATTATTTTATTTAAGCACTCTGATATTAACTGATTGGCAGCCTTAATGAGTTTATTGCCAATTCCAACCTGTGTGTATTATAATTATAAGTGCTACAACTGGAATTCCGGCCAATTTCCAACTTGAACGAAAATAGACATTTACGATCCAACCGTACAACCATTTCTTCCACTTCCACTTCATCCAGTGTCTCACTGGCAAGTTCGTCAAGTGTCTCACTGTTGTTTCACTGGAATTTCTGAACTGAATTCGATCCAGCGAGTTAGTTTTCGCAACTCGAATTGAGTTCACGTTTCCTCGAATGATATGTAAGTGCGAAATGTAAGTGCATAAAAGTGACTCAGCTGTACTAAATCATTTTTGTGCATGACTATCGCTGAATTATTCCTCATTGCCTTTCATATTATTTACGGTAATTGGGTCTCTTACGTCAGCACATTTAGCCTACAGAAAAGAAATAGTCCTACGCTCAGACGGAACGCTTACTAAGTTTTGTTTTTGTGACATTGTTTATTTATTTTTTACTTCAAACTCTCAGTTCTTGTTTTTGCGCCTTTGTTACCGTTTGTTGTCAAAAACAGACTGTTTTTCTTGTATTATATCAAAAGATTGCATTGACAAATGAAAATAAAATAGTAATTAGATGCATGATTAACTTTGCAGTTTCTCTTTCCTTAACCTCTGGAACAAAGGCGCATTCCCTTGCGTAACGTAAGCTTTTTGGCAAATCTGAGCCTTTAATCACTCTAAAGAGGAGTTTATTTTCATGGGATTAGGTATTAACTAACAATTAGGCAATGCCTATGTTATTCACACCTTTTTTTCAACTGGAAAACTTTCCCTATGCATGATTTTTATGCGATGCTGAAAAAAGCACAACTTTTTTTTTAGCCACAAGAGGTATCTAGCTGGATGCCTAAACCTGACTCTCAGGTCGCCGGGTGGGCAAAACCTCCAAATCAAAGAAAGTTTCAGCTTTTTCTATCTCATTATTTTTTCCTCAGATGACTGAAACAAGCCAAATGGCCTTAACTGTAAAAGATAGATGTATGTTGCTCTTCATGCTGCGGCAGTGGCGTAATTATTGGAGGGGCAAAGGGGCGATACGCCCCCCTCTATAAGATTTTGTAGACTTATTCGGAAAAATTGGCCAAGTTACTTTTTGCATATCTGAAAAAATCTTGACTATCCTGAAGGCGTATTTTAAACAACTAACTAACTCACACCCACATTTTTAACAAAGCATCATGAATGGTAAAAAAAAATACTCATCTAGTATATTATTAGTAAATATCTATAAATTTTTTTATGCGCATAATGCAGTCAACAAAACTGATTTTATAAAAATGTCTCCAACGGCGCTTTACACGGCCAGAAAATACCGGAAAGTAGCAAAAATACGTCAGCTTTCCCCGCTGGGAGAGCTCACTGCGATCCCAAAGTCCTCCTAACTCTTATTGGTGTTCTCCCTCCACACATTCGCCTAAATGGCTAGTGTTGCCCCATCAGTGCAAAACCCTAGTTACGTCACTGTGCTGCGGTAGTCCTATAATGTTATCTGGATGAGATGGGCGTTGATGTTGTTTTTGATTCTTGGTGGATAATGCAAATAAAGTATTTTGAAATGCTCATTTTTCTTTTCCAGCACCCGTAGGATTCGTGTACATCCAGTTACCAGAGATGGATGCCCCAACAACTTTGTGGCCATCAATGAATTGGGAAGATGTTAGCACCAAATATGGTGGACTTTTCTTTCGGGTGGAAGGTAAAAACGGGACTGCCTTTGGTAGCGGAGTCCAACAGGAGAACACAAGGAGTCTAACTCATGTGGATTCATTAAGGGAATCAGGTATTTCGGGTTGTGCTGATGCTGTTGTTGAAGACAATGGGGGTTGGAGTAATTTTGTTTGTGCCTCATTCATAAAACTTAAAAAGTACAGAGGGATGAAATTTAAGAAGTCCTCAGGAGAAATTCGACCAATTAACACATCGATGAAAGTCTGGCAAGTAATCCCATAATGCTACAAGTGTTGAGTTTTTTTTTAAATAATTATATCACCTGTTAAGAAAAGGGAGTGGTGTGCTGGTAGTTTCTTTGGCTGTTTATTTGATATGCATCAGATGTTCGATTATGGCACCAGTTTAGGAGGGAACTTGATGACTCCAATAGTAACGTTTCACTACATTTCTGGAAATAGATCTTTTAAATTAAAAAGAGTAAATCGAATTTTATTCGTAACAATTCGTTTTACAACTGTTGGACTTTAAGACAGGTCATTTGTCATATTGGATAGCGGGGGAACAAACAAGAGAACAACGCTCAGACAAAATAATAGCTGGTTGGTTTGAATTGGATTGTGTCACTGTCTCTTCTGCCTGAAGTTACTTCTCGTGGTGAGGGAGTAAAAAATGTCGTCAACGGTTTTTAATACATGTTTTTTTTTTAATCTTTTAAAGAGGTCTTTCCAAAATGGCCAACCTGTGTGCGAACTATACACACGCTTCTGCAGACAGTTTGTTACCTTCAATACACAGAAACCTCAACAGAACGTTCCGAAAGTGTCTGATGAGGGAAACGACGTCACCTTTCAACACGACTGATGACTCCATCCAGAGTCAGTCAACAAACTGTGCTTCGCGCATGCTCAGAATTCCGTAAAAATCAACCTCCTTTCCGAGCTGGTGCGATTAGTTAGCTCCCACCATCTCTTAGTCACGTTCAAGATGATGTCACTTCCGTTGAACGAACATGTTTTCAATAAAAGGTGAAAAAAAAAAAACTAGTTTACATAATAGGAACATCTGCTACGTAATAAAAGTGTACAGGCAAAGATTAAAGTAATTCGTTGGACTCTTAACTCTCGTTTTGCCTTTGGAATGCTCTTTTATATTTATATTGAGTGTATTGTGTTTTAGCAGTACCAAACTGTGCGCAGCAGTAGATTTTTTTTTGTACGTGTGTAGATTTTGGAAGGAGCTGTAAAAGTATAACAACACAGTCAGAAGGTTAATGCACATTAATTTGAAGAAGTTGAATTCTGACAAGACATGAAATTGAATTCTGTTGAACTTGTCAAAGATTTAGGAATCTGGTTCCATTCCTCATTAGAGCCTTCTATCCACTGTGATAAAATTAGTGCCCAAGCCCACCGCCGTCGTGCAGCGATTGTGCGTCGCTGCTTCTCCTCTGGATATCACTCGATTATGGCCTGGGCATTCAAGGTCTACGTGCGACTACTTGTTGAATACGCAAGCCAGGTCTGGTCACCAAACCAGCTTGCGGATATTGACCGAGTGGAATCAGTTCAGCGCCGCTACACTAAGTCGATCCCAGGAATACATAATAAACCATATTGTGAACGGCTTCGGATGTTGGGTCTGGAAACTCTTGAGTTGCGCCATTTAAGGGCTGATCTTGCCCTGGTGTACCTCATTTTGAATGATGTGCCAGCGGCTTGTTTACCTTTTTTTGAATTGGTTGGGAACACTAAAACCCGTGGCCACTCTCTTAAACTGAAGCTACCACCTTTCCGTCTTGATTGTTGGAAGTCTTTTTTCCTCGGTCAGGGTTGCACCTGTTTGGAATGCACTGACGGAAAACATTGTCTCGGCTAGCTCGGTACAGACTTTCAAGCGTAAACTTAATGATTTTAATCTGCAACCCTTTTTATCCCATCCAGTTTAATCGTTTTGGTATTTTTTTCATATGCCTTCTGTTGTTACTGTTTTAATGTATCAATTATCAGTTGTTCCACAACTTCGTTTAAAATGTGGTTGGGTATCAGTGGCAATGAATATGTTGCCCTTTCCATCCACCCTGGTTCCTAGAGATGAACAGGAAATTATTATTATTATTATTATTATTATTATTATTATTATTATTATTATTATGAATATTATTTACAGAGCCATGTTGATCGTGATGTTTTTCGCTTGTGACGTAAACAATGTGTGTGAGATTTTTTACAACTGAAATTTGCAGGGTTGAAATTGTGTTCGAGCTTGGTAACTATAAAATTGTTTGGGAAGACTTCGGGCTCGAAGTACAACTGGCTGCTTCTTGTAAGAAGCAATGACGTAATATATAAGTGTGATAAATAAATCTTACGTATGGATGATTATTAAGTATGACGTGTGGACTGTGGATGATGGATAAATACGATATATCGATGATGAATAAAAATGGGATGAATGGACTATGACTAACGATCTACATAATTCTGCATCAAGTAATTACATCTCTTGTACAGTCAGCCGCGAAAGACCTGGTCTTAATCCCCGAGTTAAATTAACTTTTTTTACATGAAATGATTTCAAGAAGTAATCTCTACCCCTGATTTACTTTGCGTGGTTATTTACCAAGTACAGACATCATTTTTTCAGACTCGCTGTATTGACGGGTGTTCAGTGGTAGTTGATGTTATGGCTTGGCATGTAAAGATGACGCTGGTTATTTGGTTCCATTGGGTTTTTATTGCGGTGGAATTGCAATTTTATGCTCGCCCGACTTACACACGGAATAACCCTTGCGGTTTTACATTGGCGGTTGGCTGGACTTAAGGATTAGGGAAAAGTATTGCTGGTAAATACATTGACTTACGTATGTTGCAGAATAATTTTGGTATAAAAGATCGAAATATTTGGTGGTCAAAAAGGCGTATAAATCAAGACTTCACTCCAACGTGTTGCAGTTTGGAGGAATTGGAATGGAATGATGATTATAATACCAATGGTAACCATGCATGACAAACAAAGCATGACACCATGACTACAATGCACGTCATGGCATGCATGCGCACATTGGCCTTTAATAATACAATCTGGACTTAACTCGAACTTCTTGGGAGCTCCTCTGTAAGGACATCCGCCACAGGCCCAGGAACAGTCCACCACTCCATACCGGCGCCGAGCTGGGGCCGATGACCTTAGTCTTCAATCAATGGCGTCTGCCTGGTCTACCCACAAACGTCCGGCGCATCAGCACAGGATGGTGGCAGCTCAAACGCCAGCAACGGCTGCCGATACAGAAATGCCCCCGGGGTCGAAGTTTTCGGTCGCCTTCCGTGGGGACCGTTTTAAATTGGGGAACATGAAATAAAAGAATAGAACCAAGATTAATACAAATACACACTAAATAAATACACACTTTAGAATATATGGCCAAAACGGGTAGGGATGTCGTTAAAAAAAGCAGTGGTACGCAATAGCAACATGGGGGAAAAAGGCTTACAAACCAGGCACCGATTACGGTGTGAATACCCGGCCTCTAATATATACAAAATTGGCGACCAACAGAAGTTTCGACACCCCGGCCGATCGGCGAAATCAAAACATGCCTATTCTACTTAAGACGAAGGGAGCATACAAATCGGCGTCTTTATGGAATTTACATGTTAGTTGTGAAGAAATCTCGCGAGTTGGCTTTTTTTGGACTGGAATCTTTATATTTAAAAATTTATTCCTTGGCAAACGCCAACCGCGCGGTGCGAACAAGTCGCCCATCATTCAAAAAGAACATAACAGTAACAGACCGCCAATTAAAGGGGAGAATGCACGCTAACATAAAAAGCGGCAAACCCATTATTTACAATATGTACATAAGCATTAAGTGCTGTGCTGAAAGGAGCAACACCACAACAGATTTCCGCCGCGTTGAACCAACGCAGGGTGAATAGCCCAAAAACAAGGGATCAGTTACAGAAAGTAACGCGTCACGACCGTGAAAAGCTGAAATAACGCTATTGATCACAACACGTCTTGCATATTCGTAAAAATCAGGAAATCAAAAATTTAAAAATTATTCAAACCGTAATTTTATTTTTGAGTCAACAAACTCCACAGGTCAACAAACAAGCAAGCAAGAATGGTGGAGCAAGGCGGATTTTCCTGCCAAAAGACAAGTGCTCTCAGGACCACAATAATACCAACACTTAAACCATGCAAGATTGGTAACCTTCGGTTTTGCAACAATGGTCTAAGTTGGCTAGAAACGAATATTACGGCCAAAACCTAACCGATTGTCTTCGGTAGGGATAAATTTATTTAGCAACTACTGCCAATTCGAAAGGTTATTACAATTAAAAGGTAAGTTGCAGAGTTATTAATTCCAGTATCAAATTAAACCTTACAATTAAAGAAAACGAACCGTGATCTCGGTAAGTAAAATGGGTGTTAAAATTAACTTATTTGTGCGCCAGTCGTAAGAAAAATTACGCACGTAAACGAGAAAATATATATATATTCACTGGCAATACGTAGTGATAACGCATACGCAAGGGGATGCAATGTAGCAATAGCGTCATTTATTATGTATTCCATAAAGAGACGACCAAGAGGGATTGAAAATAGGTTAGATTACAAAGTTACATCGTTAGTTGCAGCAAAATCAATCAATCGGGCGGGGCAGAGTTTAAACCAAAAAAAGTATAATTGTGTCCAACAACAACAAAACGTAAGAATTACAGTGGCAAAGGGCAAGGAATGAATTTTAAAGCCTGCTTCGGCTAATACCGGGCGTCGTATCGTACACCCAAGCAGCTAATGGAAAAATAAAATCATTGGTCAATTGTACAACTGAATCGCGATAACAATGTCTTGCATAACCACTACTTTCGCGACTGTTAATGGGGAGGAAATAGGCGCCGTGTTAACCAAGAAAAGACCCTGGTGAGAACGAAGAGGGGCCTCCATGGCCAACCAACATGCAAGTTATGGTCAGAATCAATTTAAACGTCACACGCATTAGTCTGGGGGCGGACTAGGAATGACGTAAACTGAGCGCACAGAACCCTGGCGAAGTGCTGCAGCACGACTTTGAGACGTAGCCCGTCCTAGTTGCACCAGTGCAATGTCTAATCTCGGTCAACAGGTTCCTCTAAAACTACTTATTCCGAAACTTTGGCAGGCTCAGTATTAGTATTCCCTAACAAGTTTATGTTGACACGTATTAAGCTTTGTATCATTTGGAGCCTCATTCCACATGCGTTTTAGATCCCTAGCAGTGCGGGGGGCGGGGAATGGGGAGAAAGGCGGAACAATTTATTATTAAAGAAAAAAAGAACATGCATGAAGGACGCACTCAGGTATGGGTCCTAACCATTTTCTACGAGCAACACCAAAACAAAAATCAGTTGCACGACCAAGGAGGCACTTTCCTTCAAATTTCATTTGTAACCACTAAGCCAACCATAACTAGCACGTAACCAAGTAAAAGGTGATAAAGTGAGTCAAAATCTTTGGCATTAAACAAACAAGCAGACTAGGGCTTGCAAAATTCTAAACCATAGGGGTAAGGGTAATGAAACGTGTCGTATCATCAAAGGTACGTCAGCAGCTTCAATTTAAGATATTGGACTACTGTGCAAAAAAAAAACTAAGGTTTTTTGGTCGGATATCACCGTTTTACAGAATTCGTTAATGTTTAGAAAAAAAAAATTAAAATCAAGAGCAGTGGCGAAATATCCGTTATAGGGGGTTATATATCACCTACACAACTGTTATAAAGCCAGAATTCTTCTGGAAACAAGGGAGGTACCAAAAGCAAACCAAAAATGTAAATTATGTGAGTTGGTCATCCAAATTTGGTCTATTTGATACTATTTCTGAGTGGCTTTAATTTGATATATTGGAAGACCAACTTTAAAGGTTTATAGAAAATAAAATGGCCGTCAAAATGGCCGATTATCTTGAAAATCATCAAAACTGGAATCAAGATGCAAAAAGAGGTATCTTGGTTCCTATTCATCACAGAAACGTAAATTTAATAGCGAAAATTTTATCATGAGGTTAAATTAAGCAACCCAACTAGGAATATCATTACATTGTCAATGGCTCATGAACAGCTGTTATTTTGATATATTGGACTGTAGAGAAAAAGGTAAGCAAAATTTGGGACGGAGTTCAGCCACAACTTGTCCAAATGTAAAAAATCCGGTTGGGGTGGGGGGGGGGGAAAAAAACATTTTTGCAATACCGTGACTCACTGTAAAAATGGTGTATTATTAAGTTGGACAAATAAAAATGTAACAGCCCTTTCGACAGATTTAACAGCAACCAGCAATATTGCAACTAGCAACATGCAAACATGGGGGAGGGGAACGTGTGCTTCTGCAAGGATACATTCAAGATTCATACACATAAATACGCACTATCCAAACTCTCCTGGAATTTCATCAATAACCGGTCGTATGTTATTAATATGATGGTAACCCTTCTGCAACAAGCCAGTCGACTCCTCAATAAGCTTATACACCAAAGGTGACACCTTTTCGGCTACGATGTAAGGGCCAACAAATCGTGGAGCCAACTTGGCCGCAAAGTAACTACTTTTATCGGACAAATAGTGAGTCCTCAACCAAACCTTGTCTCCAGGGTTAAATTCCAGAGGTTTCGGATTACCAGCATTAAGTTTTGCGTTTATGTAGGCACGGTCTGCCTTACGAATCCGACGTATTCTTGAAATGGCTGAACGCAAGTTTCTAGTGAGGTCACAAGCCCACACCTCTACAGGTCTGTCCTGTGCAACCGGGATGGGAGGTTCGACTCCAATGTCTATGTCTCTCCCTAGATTAAGATAACTAGGACTGTAACCCGTACGTGGATCAACAGAAGAATTTAAAGACATTACAAACATTGGAATCTTTTCATCCCAGTCCCGTTCGTTCTGTAAACAGAACTTAGCAATCATCTTGCCAAGCTTTTTACACTGCAGCTCTGCAGGACTGTTACCCCTAGGATTGTAATACGCGGTTACGCTTTGTTTGATGCCAAAACGCTTGTAAATACATGCGGAAATTTTTGATACAAAACTTTGGCCTGAGTCCGAGATGATCCGCTTCGGCAGCCCAAAGATCGGAAACACATTCTTAATCAAAAGAGTCACAAGGGTCTGAGCATCAAATTTCCGCGTAGGGAAAGCCATTAAGTATCCAGTATAGACGTCCGTGACAACAAGAATATTCCTATTTTTCGCGGGCCCTTTGGTCATGGGCAAATTTTGCTTCCAGTCTAAATGCAAGGTGTGAAAAGGGTGCATTAATGGAATCGTGCCTAATCTACCAACAATTCGTTTGTCGTGGCCTTTATGACGCTGGCACAAACGACATGTCTTTACGAATCGATGGGTCAATTTGCTAATTCTAGGAGCATAAAATATTTTTTGGATGCGTGCCAAGGTCTTTCTGGCTCCAAAATGCCCTCCCGGAAGGGTGCTATGGTTCAGCACCAATATCTCACGAATCAATGAACGGGGGAGGAAAATTTTGAGGTTTGAACTCTGTGTTGGATCATGTGCAAGTTCATAATAAATCAAACCAGTCTTGTCATCATAAACGCAATATTCTAGATACTTTACAACGAAGCGTTGCATTCCCGGCGACGTTGCAACCCATTCACGTTTCTGCAGAGCGGCCGCTAGGACTGACAAGAAGGGATCGTTGTGGGTAGCTGCAGCTATCTTTTCGATCGTCACCTGCTCCACTTCTACGTTGCAATTAAAACAATCATTGTTAAATAAATAGATTGGCTCGCGTTGGTTAGGAATTTTAACCTCGACCAACGGTGGGTTCATTTTTAATTCTTCAGGGACCTCATTCTCGTACAGACGAGACAAGCAGTCTGCCGGCCCATTCAAATACCCTGGCTGGAACACGAGTTTGGCCTCTAGTGCAGAGAGAAATACCAGCCAGCGAGCAATCCTACCGCGTCGTTGTCCCGCAACGCTCATTAGAAGTAAGGGGGCATGATCAACAAAAATTGTGATGCTGCCTCCCTCCACTAGATGACGCCACTTCTTCAGTGCAAAAATCGCTCCTAACAGTTCTCGTTCAGAAACGGTATAGTTGCGTTCTGCCGCAGACAATCTCCTTGACGCCATATCGACAGTGACAAAATGTTTGCTATCAGGAGCCTTCTGGCACAAAACCGCTCCCAAACCACCTGCGGACGCATCCGAGAATATTGCCCAAGGGAGCTTTGGGTCAGGGTAAGCAAGAATCGGGGCCTTTAACATCGCACTTTTAATGTCATTAAAAGCTTCTTCTTCACGCTGACCCCACCAAAACTCGTTTTTGGGACCTCGGAGGATGTCAGTAAGACTACTCGCCCGGTCCGCAAACCGGAAAATATATTTTCTGAACCAGGAGGCCAATCCAAGAAATTGGCGCACCTGTTTTACAGTAGTCGGGGTAGGAAAAGCCTGCAATGTGATAACTTTTGCTGGGTTTGGCCTTATTCCCTCGTCCGTGACTAAATAGCCAAGAACGAGTAACTCCTTAACGCAAAATTCAGTTTTTTTGAAGTTTAAATTTACTCCTTCATACTCCATGGTCTTAAAGGCAGCCTCCATAGCCGTCAAATGTCCATCCCATCGCTCGTTAGCTACTCCACAGTCATTCACGTAGTCCAAAATTCCTAGATGACGGATTGGCTCGAGACAATTGGACATGGCACGGCAGAAATTAGCCCCGGAATTTTTTAAGCCAAACATCGCTCTAAGACAAAGGTACTGGTTGTCATGGGTGACGAAAGAAGCAATTTTGCTACTTTCCTCATCCATTGGGACATGCCAATAGGCATCCGTTGCATCCAGAGAACTACGATAAGTTTTTTTATCGTAGCGGGCGACAAGATCCTCAATTCGAGGGAGCGGAAAATTTTCTTTTTTCACGTTTTTATTAACCGGGACATAATTTATAACCAAACGATCACGCCCATCTTTTCTTGGCACCAGGAAGACCGCAGAGGAGTGTTCAGAAGCTCCGGGTACAATAACACCGGCTTCAAGCATTCTGTCAACATGGGCCTTAACTTTTTGGTTCTGAAGCCAGCTGAGGTTAAATGGTCGGTTAGCGATTGGAGGAGCTCCCTGAGTGTCGATAATCATGGGTGGACAATGCCGAAATCGACCAGGCATAGTCGAGAAAACATGCCTGTAATTTACAATAAGACAAAAAAGTTGTTCCTTCTGCTCAAGTGTCAAAGTTTCAATTTTATCGACCTTCTCACGAATATCCTCCAATGAGGGATGCAATTGCTCTTGAGCAATCACAACCCCCACACTAGGTGGTAATTCTCTCAGGGGATTACGGCGTAAAGAGTAAGAAAATCCACGATATGGGCTCCAAAACCAATAATTTGTATTAAAGTTAGGTGTTAAACCACTCCATTCAAGGAAATCCACTCCCAAAATTATTGGGTGGAGACAATTCTCCAATAAAATGAATGGGTAGCGAAACGTTTTAGTTTTAATACGCAATACCACACCAATAAACCCAGGACAAATTGTCCAGCGCCCGTCGGCGCAGCGTATGCGATACTCTCGCTTATAGAACCTAAAGCCCAGATCGAGGAGATCCTCTCTTAAGCCGGCATGGATGAAACTTAACTGAGAGCCATTATCGATCAGAGCATCAGCAACTTCATTACCAATAGTGACACCAACATAACCACAGGGACGAGCCCTGGGTTCTACTGGGCCCTCAATTACATTGGGTAAATCAAAATAATCAAGTTTAACCTTTTTCTGTTGTTTCGAATCCCATGATAATAAATTTGGGTCGTCTGGCAAAGGTTGGTTGCGATTCAAACCAGACCCAGGAACGTTCCGACCAACAGCGAGACGTTCCTCTACTCGTTTTTTGTAAAATCAGGAACGGTAGGGTCAAAAGCAACTGTGGCCAATGAACGTTGGCCAGAAGCAAACCTTTTTCGTCTATTTGTTGCCCATTGTGGTTTCAAGTCGGGATGTAGCGCCCAACAACGTTCAACAGGATGGTCAGCTCGCGAGCAATGTGAGCAGACCCCTGACTGGGCAGCAGAAGGCTTAACACTAGTAGTAGTAGTAGTATCTGACAACATTTGCTTTGGCACAGTCACAACCCTAGGTGCGTTAGAAACAGAACCAGAACTAGACAAACTATTAAGTAGGGTAGGCAAAGTTAAATTACGAGATCGCATTACCTCCAACAATTGCCGTCCCTGGTAACACTCTGAGGAAGCATGATTGCCACCAGGATGGAACAAACAGTCCTTTTTAAAATTTTGAGAAACAGTAATTCCCTGTATGACCGACCGGGGTGTGTTCACCTTTACATTTCCAGTCGCCTGTAAATCACCCCCCGATCCAGGTTCAACAACAGGTTTAATATAAGTCTCCATCGCAGCACAATGGTTATAAAAATCATTTGTAGACTGGAATTGCATATGTACTACAAATGGCTGCAATGCAGGAGGAGTTATGTTTCAAAGTATTAAGTTTCTCAGTTATTGAATACGAGTCGTCTATTTCTTTCAGCAACTTCAAAGAACGAGCGTAAAAATCAGTAAATGACTCACCAGCATGCTGTTTAGTTTGGCGAAGCTGGTCCATCAACCTTATGTTCTTTGTTTCGGGATGAAAAGTTTTTCGAAACTCACTAACAAATTGTTCATAAGTGACAAATGGGCCTTTGGCACGATGCCATTTAGCAGCTTCACTCTTTAAGGTGAAGGGGACACACAAAGTTAGTAATTCATTCTCAGTATAAAATCTTGTTTGTCTAATTTGCTCTAAATCGTCTAAGTATTTAATTGCAGATGACTCGGCTTCAATACCAGAAAATTCGGGAAGTTCGATTGGCTTAAATCTTATTCCAGGCAATCCAGATGGCTGTCTAACAGGATTATTAATCATTCTCACATCCGAACTAACAGGAACAGAATTAGCTACAAAAGGTTCTGACTGGGCTAAACGAGGTAAGTTAGATTCAACAACTTTTGGATCAAAATAATGTGCATCAAAATTATCTCTATTTGCCTCGTTTACAATATTAGGAACAGTAGAAGAGCTTGGTATCTGAAAATGCTCACGATCAGATGGAACATACAAAGGGTTTACAACATACTTAGGTACGTTTCGTCTAAACGAATTGGCCATCAATCCTATTTTTTCATTTGCCTGTTTTTCAAGTCGCATTTGCAACATCATTTGTTTTAGCTTTTCTACTTCGTCAGTTAACGTTTGTATATGCAACAACCCAGCTGAGCTAATTGAAGAAGACCTGGACCGCGGGGGTGAGTCAAACAACAACTGATCAACCACAGAATCAGTACCAGCATGCAATTTAATATTAGAGCTACATAAAGGTATGGTACGCCCAGGAGGTGAGCCCTCAAATTCCCAGTCATGAACTTGTGCACCACTAATTAAATTAGTAAAATCTAACCCAGAATTCGGCATACAATCAACGATTTTTGGTACAGTTTTAGCACGTTCACAAACAAGTTCACGACTGTGACTATTTAATGGCTCAGACAAAAAGGTACTCACACTAGTTGCAACACTTCTTGCATCACAAATGGGCTGGACACAAACGTCAGGCTCTGTAGGCAAAACTGATGCGTTGATTTGCAGCTGATCAAGGGAAATCACAGGCGGCGGCTCTTCAAAGCTGATTAGATCTTCACATTCGGTCACTTGGGCAGGGGCAGACACGTACAAAGGCGGTGTGGTCGGATGAGGACGGCTCAACTGCACTGGGGCTGAAGTTCTGGCACGACGATGAATAGGGCGTCCAGCAACAAAACCGGCATAGGCAAGATCAAAGGTCTCCACAGTTGGGGGAACCAAAACAGGGGTAGACGTGACGTTAGGTACCTGGTGAGTTGTTAATTGGTCCACTTGGATGAAACGGAGGTGCTGGAGCTGAGACGGTGCACAGGTGATGTTTGGTATCTGGGTCGTCCCGGACGAAGATGAATATACCTCTGGCGTTACAGTGGACCTGGTGAACATCTGTGGGGCGTCAGACGACGAATGGAATACGCCCAAACTGCCGTTCGACTCCAACTGGACAGCAGAGATCAAATCTTGGGATGAAATTTGGTGGAACATCTCCCAATCTTGCCTTGACAGGGGGGTATCGGTTGGCAGACCCCTAGATTGATTTAGTTGAGCAGCATACGACCTCAAACGTTCCTTTGTCGGCCTCAAAGGATATCCGGACATTTTCGAGTTTTCAGAACCAAAAGATGCGGGGGAGGGGGGGGCCTAATTTTCCCTAATTTAAACCGCAAAACGAAGCTCTACCACGGATGCATTATTATTTTAGAATACCGCATTTAGTTTGGCCGAATGCACCACAATGTATTGACGGGTGTTCAGTGGTAGTTGATGTTATGGCTTGGCATGTAAAGATGACGCTGGTTATTTGGTTCCATTGGGTTTTTATTGCGGTGGAATTGCAATTTTATGCTCGCCCGACTTACACACGGAATAACCCTTGCGGTTTTACATTGGCGGTTGGCTGGACTTA
>JAHWFP010092371.1:50009-92850 GCA_023313725.1 Lithobius niger | reverse complement strand
CCGAGGTGTGCACTGCTTCCTAATCTATCCCAATGTTGTAACACAGTGAGGAGGATTCTACGAAGGAGAAATGAAGATTCTCCCAGAGAACTTGTTCTCGCCAGGAGAATCTAACTTCTCTGAGTGGAATCCGACGAAACTGTGTTACAAAACAGGGCCCGCCCGCCTCCCTGCATGGAATCGTGCGTTCACAGCAAGAAAAGAGTGAGTGGACGCGGACAGGGTAGGGGGAAGCGGGATAGAGGCGGAAGTGACGCAATATTTTGCATAAATGACTGCGTTAATGAGGTAAAAAAGCGCCGTAGGCATAGGGAAGGATCCCAATGTTGTAACACAGTTTCGTCGGATTCCACTCAGAGAACTTAGATTCTCCTGGCGAGAACAAGTTCTCTGGGAGAATCTTCATTTTTACATCATACATCAAGAACGCAAAGGGCCTGAAGGATAACCTGATGAAAAAGCATGCCTATCCTGATACCATAACAAGAAAGCCAGTGAAGTGAAGCCAGTGAGCAAGAAGATGAAGCCCTGAAGCACATTAAGAACACCCGTGAAGGCGTTTACAGAGTTCCATGTGGTGATTGTGATGCTGTTTATGTGGGAGAGACAAGAAAAGGGTCAAGCAGCACATGGTAGACACCAGGAATGAAGTTGTAACTAATGGCATAGCTGTCCATCACAAGGAAACTCGACAGCGAATCAACTGGGAAGGCACTGTGAACTCCTCAAGTCCAACTCTAACAATGATGTGCATCTGAGAAGCCTTGAATCCCTGGTTATTTAACACCACAGCCGAGAGAAGGCCATGCTGATGAATATCCAGGGACCTTCAAACCCAAACATTCAGTTCCTGCTGAGAGGAGAGTTTGATAAGTTGCTGCGGGAGAAGTGGTGCACTGGCCTGCAAGTTACTGAGGCTATTGCCTCGCGCCGCATTCCAACGAACGATCACGACGAAGTAAGCGGTGATGTGGTAGCCTGATAAAGACAGTCGTTCTGAGCCCCTCCAACTCCAGTAAAACCTGCCTGTCGAAAATTTGCAAGGATATTGGAACGGTAAATATCCTTTACTTTGAAATCTTAGCGTACAAAACGTAAACATGAACTCGAATTTTCAAAGTAAGCGATTTGACATTTTTAAACAGTCTTGCTAATTTTCGACAGCAATGCTACTGGCATCATCAGGCACTTCAGAGGTAATATTAGGATCCTGGTCACATTTTTGCTGTTTGCCAGAATTTGAATTTGGCAAAACACATAGCCTCCTGTATTTACAAATTACAATTTCATGCTGTATTTACAAGGTAGTGGGTCCTTCATGCTGCTACTAGCTCTCCAACACCGCGCTAACTGCTCAAGTCCTTCTCCACCAGGTGTCTCACATTTGGGCAATACGGGCCCTTAATATTCATAAGTTGGAATCCATTCTGCGCATGGTGGTGTTTAGCAATGGATTCCAGGCACCTTAGATGACTGTCGCGTGCAGAGTTTGAGCGGATGAGCGTCGTGGCCTTCTCCCATTCACTCTCGTGCTCAGTGGCAGCACAGTGGAGCGCTATGCCATTATCCTTCACTCCTCTCCTGACATTGTCCGAATGCTGTCCCAGTCTTGTCGTCATGCCTTTCCTCGTCTCTCCGACATTCACTGCACTGCATCCCTTGCACTGTACGCTGTGCACACCTTCCTTAGTATCAGTCACATTTCCCATCACAGCGTCATTCTTCGTCTTCTGAGTCATCCGTTGAACTGCAACAGCAACTGGAGGCATTTTCTTTCCTAAACATTTTCTTAGTCGTGTAACATTCCGCAGGTAGGTTTCCACAGGTAGGTTCCGATGGTGGGTAGACAAAAGGCAAGTTTCTCCAACAGGGCTACCCAGCCGGACTGCTGAATCGAATGAAGAAAAAGGCTGTTTGTATTGTTGCGGCAGAGATGAAGAATGCTGATAGAGTACGCGTGAGGGAGAGTGTTTTCAAAGGTAGATTGTCCGATTGTAAGCGTTACCTAACGTGAAATTTTGTGTCGTAGTGGGTTTAAAACCTTCCTGCGGAATGTTGGACTAAGAAAACGTTTAGAAAAGAAAGTTCGTCCAGTTGCTGTTGCAGTTGAACAGGTGACTCAGAAAACGAAAAATGACGCTTTGATGGGAAATGTGACTGATACTAAGGAACCGTGCAAGAGATGCAGTGCAGTGTATGTCGGAGAGACGAGGAAAGGCGTGAGGACAAGACTGGGACAGCATATGGACAATGTCGGGAGAAGAGTGAAGGATAGAGGTTTAGCGCTCCACTCTGCTGCCACTGAGCACGAGATTGAATGGGAAGCAGCCATGACGCTCATCCGCTCAAACTCTGCGCGCCACAGTCATCTAAGGTGACTGGAATCCATTGCTATACAACACCTTGAGCAGAATGGATTTCAACTTGTGACTATTCAGTGCCCGTCTTACCGAAATGTGAGACACCTGGTGGGGAAAGACTTGACTGAGCAGTTAGCGCGGTGTTGGAAAGCTAGTAGCAGCATGAAGGGCCCACTACCTTGTAAATACTGGAGGCTACGTGTTCTGCCAAATTCAAATTCTGGCAAACAGCAAGAATGTGACCAGGATCCTAATTTTATTTTAAAGTGCCTGATGTTGACAGTAGCATTGCTGTCGGAAATTAGATAGACTGTGTGAGCGTTTTCTGTATGAATTTGTGCGATTATGGAGGCCGATTGTAGTTTTAAAAAAAGGACAAAGTTCCCTTGGCCAACCTTCTTTGGCAGTCTCTTCAGTGTTGACTTCAGTTACGCAACCTAACAGTGGGTGTACCAGTTTACCCCAAACCCACATTTCCAGATTTTTTCTTATCACGGACACCTCGATGTCAGAATGGGAAGCCAACACCTGCGAATAGTGTCCGGCACCTGGTCGTCTGAAGAGCCGACCCTTAATATCCACACTGGAGTTATGGGCCATTGTCTATGTTGTCCACACGGCACTGGTTCTCACGGCTTCAAGAGAAGACTTGCTGTCATGTCAGACAATACCAAAGCTGTAACATGTGCGGCGAGGAAGCGGGAATCACTTCCGCACCCTGATGGACGAAGTGTTCGCCCTATTGGACTCGGTCAGGCTTTTCATGTTACATTGCTAACCAGGCACCTAGCAGGGCTATTGCATATGCTAGTCGACGAGCTCTCCAGGACGGGCAGTCACATAATGGCAGTTATCCCTCCGGGATTTACCAGTCGATCTTCGTGAAGTGGGGAAAGCGATGGATCGACCTGTTGCCACAACAAACAGTTTGTCTCCCAATACCCGGACACCCTCACTTGGGCGACCTCAGCATCGTGGGGACAGAATGTTTGCCTATGCATTCCTTCTGTTTGCACCGTTTCAGAAGGTCCTGACCAAAATCATAGTCTCCAAAGACATATTTCTCCGAGTAGCTCCTCATTGGCCAACAGCATCTTGGTTTTGGACAAGACCTGTCGCCGGAGGATCTGGTTGCCCTAACATTGACACCGGATCTACTCACCAACACATGGCCTGATGCTACACCCAATGGCCATTTTTCGTCTTCGCGCATGGAAACTTTTAAGACTAATCTGAAGTTGGCAGGTTTCTCGTCTCTTGTGGTTCTCCAGACGCTATGGGAAATCCACGATGAAAGTCTATGAGGCTAAATCTGGTGTACTGACTGAGAATGCAATTAACCCCTGTGATCCCCCAGTCACCTTGGTGGCTGCTTTTTTAGACCAACCTGCCGATAGGTTATTAGCTCCGTCCGATGCTGCACAACAGCAAAGTTATTTCCAATGTTGGTCCAAGCGCATGACAAAGTCTGTCCACGGGTTTGACGCCTTGTCCCGCCCTGGAATCTGCTCCTGATGCACTAGTTTGGTGGTCAACGACCTGAGAGCTTTAGTATCGTCCTGGGCATTTGCAGTTGGTGTGCCTTTGGGCGAAATTATATTACCTTGCTCATGGCACAATAAGACCACATTCATCAGCCACTATCTTACATAATCAATTGACAGCTTGAACTGAAGAAGCTGTCAATTTGCTACAGGTGGGTATCTTCATGTCCTGGCCTGAACACCGGCAAACGGTAATAAGTGTACTGGTGGTGAAAGTGTGATTTGTGTTGTCAAGAATGACCTTCATATTGTAAAGAATTGACTTAAATTGCTAGTATCATCTGTGCATTTTAGCTCAGGTTTGGCTCCTTTTAGACAAATTCAGTCTAGACTAAAGCGAAGTATTTTTGGATGGAAGTGAAAATGGAATTTTAAAGTTTAAAATTAGTTTTTGAACAGAATTGTTTTACAAATGATTTGAGGGATGGGTGGCATGACCTGCCCTTTAATGATCAGGGACACCACCTTGTGGCAAGCCAATGAATCTTCTTAACTCTTTACTTCAGAAATTTACGAGAACTTTGATGACAAGGCGAAACGAATACGGTTTCAGCAAGCGAAATAGCAGAAACTTCTGCTTGTGCTGAAACCGTATTCGTTTCGCCTTGTCATCAAAGTTCTCGTAAATTTCTGAAGTAAAGGGTTAAAAAAGATTCATTGGCTTGCCACCCAGCCCTCAAATCATTTGTAAAACAATTGTAAATACGGTTTCAGCAAGCGAAATAGCAGAAACTTCTGCTTGTGCTGAAACCGTATTCGTTTCGCCCTTGTCATTTGCCCTAGCAAGCGTAGCCAAGCTCTCATCCACAAAATATTCTCTACTAGCTGACGAGCCCAAACAAGGGCGAAACAGTCTGTATAGAGATCTTTTTGGGTGAGAGCTAATTGATATTAGAGAACCTTCATCCCCGTTTCCTCGTGAAAATTTGCTAGTTTCACCACAGTTGCGCGTAACAGTAGAAAATAATGCTGCAACTTTTCAACTGTTCGCAAGTTTTAATTTTAATTCTAAAATATCCAGGTGGCTTCAATACCGTGACTTAAAAAAATGTAATGAAACTGGTAATAATTATGTTTCAGTAATTTGAAGTGCGAGATACACGAGACGCGTAAAAATGCGTATGTTTGTGAATCCTGTAGAAGCGTAGAAAAGCGTATATGTGAAGGAAAGGGTTAAAGTGAATTTAAGGTTTTGAGCATAAATATAAACGATATTTAGCCTATCACTAAAGACAAGTATTTTAGGATAAGTAAAGACTAACTTTATTTTAAACATTCCGGTTTTTTTTGTTATAAATAAATAAATAAATATAATTCTCCACACTTGGTGGAAGGATACGGAAGTGGTGAGCCGCTTACTCCGTTCCAGGAGATCACCATAGAAGGATCAGGGCAGTGGACGCCTGAGAAAACGCTGAAGGGGTTCACATTTAAGCAATATACTAAAGGCTGAGACTGAACGCGCATTTACAGTTTCCCTACAGTTCCAAATAGGAACAACCCGTACCGGAAAAAAATGTCTACGACAGTCTACACGGGAAGCAAGAGCAGCTAACTTCCAATTATGACCCCGGGTACGGTTTAGGCTCGGGCGAGGTCAAAAAAAGGCAGGTTGACCTCAATAAGGTTCCGCAGGATCCGAAAAGTCAAGACCAGGTCAAACCTCAGTCTACGTAACTCCAACAATTCCAGACCAAGCCGCTCAAGGCGCACTCTGTATAGAATGTTGAGAAATCCTGGAAGATGTTTAGTGAATCGTCTTTGCACCGCCTCCACGGAATCAATGTCCTGTGCCAAATAAGGCGACCAAACTGGGGTGGTGTACTCCAAGACCGGGCGTACAAAAACCTTAAATGCCCAAACCATTGTCACTGGGTTTCCAGATGTGAAACATCTCTACAATGGCTGCTCGGCGATACGCGGATGCACATACCTTTTGGCAGTGAAGGGAGGATTTCAGATTTCGGGAAAACCAAACTCCCAAATCCCTGACTTCTTCGACGGAAGGAAGTACTTCTTGATTTAAGGTGTATTGAGCACAAGGATTAATGTTATCAACATGGAAGGAATGGCATTTAGGAATTGCAAGAGGGAGTTGCCAGCAATCCGACCAGCCCCCAACGTGCTGGATCTGTGTAACAAGATCCTGGGAGTGGGATCCGGACAAATTTTCGCCCCCAACTTCAAGTCGTCAGCAAATTTAAAGCCAAAAGTATTCGGATTCCTAAATGTTAAATCGTTAATGTAAATTACAAAGGAGGGGACCCAGGACAGATCCCTGGGGGACCCCACATGGAACAGATGTCCAGGAAGAAAAGCTGTTGTCTACCAATACACTCTGGGACCTATTTCGAAGGAAAGCTGATAACCAGTCCTTAATTTTTCCAGAAATGCCGCAACAAGTAATCTTGAGAAGAAGCTTTCGGTGAATGACAGACTAGAAGGCCTTTTTAAAATCAAAATAAATGGTGGGACACCAACATCGAGTGCACTTATCCAACGATCAAGGACTAAAAGCAATTGGAGAGTTGCTGATCTTCTGGGAGAAACCCAATCTGATCATGACGAATAATAGACTGGTTCCTAAGAAGAGAAACCAAAACGTCGCTATAACAGTTTCCATAAGTTTACAAGCAACACAAGTAAGGGCAATGGTCTGTAGTTCGAGGGGTCGGAAGGGGAGCCCTTCTTAAAGATAGGAACCACGTGTGCCTGGCTCCATACTACTGGGAGGGTACTCTACTCAAAAGAAATTGAAAAGAGAAATTGAATTGTTGTCCCATTTACCAGTGAAAGTTACGGCTTCTTGTTCCCTCCTAAACTCAATTGACTGGTCCATCAACCAAAACCATTGTCTGGTTTTCTGTAGGGGTGACACACAGAAAGTAGTAAACTGTAATACTACTTGTAACTATTTGTATTGTGCAGAAATCTGCTGAACTGATAGCCTAGTTGGTACATGCACTTTTGTTCATGAGTAATGTACTAAAGAATCGTAAATTCTATCAGCAAAAAGGGCAATGATTTTTTTTGCTGAGAAAATATTTCAAATACCATACGAGAGCTAAGAAGCCCTATTTGATGCAGTCTTTATTTTTTATTATTTGAGTAACTAGTGCTGCCTTTTGTGAGGTAGTGTCAAAATTGTGTAGTGAAGCAAAAAATGTAATCGATATACAGAGTAGTGAGTTTTAAACTTCTAGCGTGTTTTCGCCACCAGAATTATTGGTGATATTGCAATGGGAAAATGCTAAAGCTGTGTAAAATAAGTCCAGCAAGCAAACTATATAGTCTTAATTGTTTTGGGTTTCCCTGCCAAGAGGATATTAGATCAAATCGCTTCACCGACCTTCATACACACAGGACAACGTTTAGTTCTCAACAATATCTATTAATCTGGTGAAAAATAGCAAGGCACCGTGTGCGTAGCATGCTATAAACCATAGTAACTAATGACAAAACTGTTTCGGACTTTTAAACATGTGTATAGAGAAAATGATAATTATTCTGTTGACAATTTTGTAGATATTTGTTTATGATGACTTGAAGTTTAAACCAAAAGAAGTTTTAGCCATTAACACACCTTCAGGTTTAATATAGCCAAGCGCTTTTCACCTAATAAGGCATCGTAGGGGCAATATTGTAAATAATCAACTCCCACTATGTATCATGTCTAGTGCACATCAACTGTCGAAATTCAAACAAGAGCTCTTGCTTGAGTTTTGGCAGTTGATGATGTGCACTAGACGCAATGAATAGTGCAAGTTGATTGTTTACAATATTGCCCTGACAAAGCCTTATTAGGTGGAAAGTGTTTGGCTATATTAACGCTGAAGCGTTTTAATGGATAAAACTTCTTTTACAATTTTACAGAAAAATAAAAGCTTGGTTTTGATGATGTTAGGGCACATTTATGCAACAAATCGCCTTTGCATTCTCGCAGCTAGAAGCTAGAAATTAGCTGAAATTGCAACACAGTGGTGGTTTTAGCTCTGCCAGTGTAGAAGCGATTCGGAAAATTGTTTCGTCAGAAGAAATTTTTATCTTACTGTCACGAATTATAAGACTGCAAACATTTGCTCAAACGATGTTGAATTTAGCTAATACAGGAAGCGTTATTACCTTGGAAATGACAGCCATTGCGATTAAATTTTAAGCTACAAGAATGCAAAGGAGAGTCGTTGTGTAAACGTGCCCTTGTTCATTATACATTTTGGAATGCATGTGAAAGTGTAAGCTTCCACTACAACTTTAATGATGAAAAATGGTGAAATGAACAGATTTCATGAAATTCCAAGAGTTTCAAAGCGCATTGTTAAGTGCGTTTCCCAGTAGCCATGTTGGACGTACTGAATGTCATTCTTGCTTCAATCTAAACCCAGATATTTATCCTTTTCCTAGGTTTTTAGATGTATGTAGTCAAAAGTTATTGTTATACTATTTTCATTTTTAACTTTACAATTTTAGATTACTGCAAAAGAAAACTGAAGTTGCATCTCAACATCCTTTGACTCGTCTACACGTCCACACTTTAGCCTACCAAGCAATTATGGTAAGAAAAGGGTCTCCCTGGAAAAACACACACTCGGCGGCTGCCAAGGCTGCATTAACAGCGAATCGCCACACTTGCGGCTCAGCAGAGATTGATGTGGACACAGCTCAGATTTTGTTAGATGACTCTTTTTCCATAAGTCAAAATGCAGGAAGTCAGCGTGTGCCATTTAAGGCTGATAAACCAGTGCCATGTTGGGAAGAGAAGGATGCTGAAGGAAATTATGAAGTGGAAATATGTTTGGCACCGGTGCTTGTCTGCCGAGAAGTTGTGCAAACTGCAGGAGGTGGAGACAACATTTCTGCAGCTGGGCTTGTGCTTCAAGTGTAGCTGAGACATCTGGGGGAAAAGGGTGTACTTACATAAAGCGTACTTAGTTGTTGTACTGCAACTTTTTGTGGTATAAGGCTGTGTAGGGATCGGTGGCATTCTTGTTTCCAAGGAGTTGTACATATTAGGTAATTAACATGTAAATTATGGAAACACTGTCCAAAACGAAAAAAGTTTTCTTTTTTCGTGATATAAATATGTTAAAAAATTGTAGTAAATGCTCGATGGGTGATGTTTTATGATTGTGTTCAGTATTACTGCTATCAGGTAACCTCTATTCAGTGTTACTGCAATCAATTCACCTGTATTCAGTATTACTGCAATCAGTTAACCTGGTAGTTTGTTCAAAACTAGAAAAAAAGTCGGAGTTCCCCAAGTAAGAGTGGTATAAATCACAAGCAGAGCATTTACAGCAAGTTCTTGAAAAACTGTGATTTTAAAATGGTTTTTAATGGTGGAAAATTTGAAACGATTTCTGCATTATCATTACAGCAGTAGCAATAACACCCTATGCAGTGTGGAGCTAGTGTTACGTGTTGGTTTATTGGGTAATTAGCTGCATTGTCAGGATTTTGTTATTAAGTATTCACAGTGCCAGTTTATCACTTCGATACACAGAGAGCTTCGATAACGAATATATTTATTTAACCCAACTTGTTCAACCCCAAACGCTTAACTTTTACTACCGATGGCCCCGATTCTATTTACTTAACAATGCACTCTCAACAATGGAGCTACCTGGCACGTAATTCTGAATCGCACAACACTTCTTAGGAGTAGTCAAGGTTAGCACTAGTACAAACAGCTTTTATTTATCTGAAATAATGAATATAACTACAAGGGGCCCATAGAGGTAAAAAATAATGGCGTCTTAGTCGAGCCAATGCTGGGAGAGCGTATTTCTTAGGCCTAAAGATGTGCGACTTTTTTTTTATTTATTGGAAGCCACTGCAATTTTCAGTAAGTGTAATTTCTTCCCCCAATTTACAATCGAATGTATGTTTTGCAATGTAAGGGATTGGACAGAACGTTTCTTTATTACTCTGCTCATCTGGTGTCATTTTGTGTGATATGCACACATAAGTAAAGCCACCCAGACGTCGGTAGAGTAACAACTGCTAAGTGTCCAATCCCTTCCATTGCGAAATATATATTCAGGTTGTAAATCGGAAAGAAAAAGATTCCAGTTACTGAAAATTGCAGCAGCTGTTAACAAAAAAAATGGCGTATTTTTAGGCCTAAGTAATCCACTTGTCACAGCATCGGTTTGACTAAAGATGCCGTTGTTCTTTTACCTCCATGTTTATCCAGTACCCCTTGCAGCTGGCTCAACGACCGGCTCCAGATGCAACCTCCATAGCAAATATGTCACTATTGCTACTGGTCTGTAATATAAATAACTCCTGCATAAGCGTGACATGATAATCGATAATTCGATAATATTGCGATAATATTTTTTGTCAATTATCGTATCGCAGTTATTCTGCAAATTCTTTCCGAATTATTGTCTTACTAACCTCAATACTTAAATTGTCGTAGCTCGGAAACCGTAATAGCTAGAAACAAGCGGTTTGCGGCGTTGCGTGGAGAATTACTAGGGCTTTCCAACCAAGTGTGAAATACTGTTGCTAGCCACTTTAGCTGATTGGAGAGTTAGTTGGATGGAAACAATATTTAAGCATAAAGTAGCAGCACAACTGCTAAATTGTGCCTACATGGTGAGGAAGTAATAGTGCAATAGCAAGTGCATTTTCATATCATGTCTACTGGCCAAATGGGAGTGTCACACAGTTCGCTTAGTGAAGGTTGCACTATAGGCTTTAGCCAAGCTTTTTTTTTTTAATTAACAAAATTGAAGTGGTTACTCCATCCTCAAAATTTGTTTTATCGAGATATTATCGATTATTGCGATAATTTTAAACGTTTTATCGGGATACAAAATTTTTTTCGTGCCACCTCTACTCCTGCATTATCAATTATGTAAGTCCCGTTAGTCTTAAAACACTTGCGAAAATTAAAAAAAAGTTTAATTAATCAATTGATTTGAAAAATACTTTTTTTCCTTTGGAATCACTTAACTATTTGGCCAAATATGTTCTTTGTTTTGATGACACAGGAAAATAAAAACAAGAAAAGAACGTGCATAGATGATTATTGAGCAGCAAATAAATGCACCTATCTAGAAATTTAACACATTATTTTTCAAAAATGTTTAAGGTAAGCTGTATTGAAGCTGTTACGGCAAACAGTTTCAAATATTTGCAGTTATTGCCAACCTCGTGAACGGAGTAATAATCTTACATGCTAAGTCTACCAGTGACTGGTAGCCAGAATGTAAATTTGTTTGAGGGAAAGTGAGTTTTTAGGTGTACATGTACCAAAAGTTATGTATTTGTCCGGTATCCAAGATACCAGGATGTGGTAGCCTTTGCATTTATGCCATAATATTCGTACTATACATATCTATTGAAATTTTGATAACTTGGGAATTGTAGACTTGCAGTTTGCATTGTTTTATTAAGAAATCGTGGAATATCTCTCGAGCTGTGATTAACCGTAAGTGGGCCACGAACGTTACGTCTTTGCCACGATTTTTTGGAAGGCTACAAACGTCATTATGCCGTTCATGTAATTATTGTGGTGTTTTTTTTGTCTTCCCTGATGTTTGTTTGTTTATAGGTGTATGTGCCACGAAAGACGTGCATTAATTGTCATGGGAACACAACAAATTGCAGGATTTTTAATGATATACGGACAGTGTTGGAGCTTATGGTTTTCATGAGAAAATTGTGGCCTCAGTTTACTTGTAGATAAACTGGCACACAAGGGTTAAGTGCGTAGGAGCTTAAGTGGGTGTAAGTATTTGACTTCGTTAAAGGAAAACTTCTTCACACGGGGTATAGGTCTGAAAAAAATTTATAAAATTGTTGGTGTCGGATTGACAAAGTTGATACAGCCTTAAGTCTTTTGCACTCCATAAAGTTGGTTTTGAAGTTTCAAGAATGTTGACAGGAAAAAAGTTCAGTTTTTCGAAGTCTCGTACTCAGGGGGCACGCCTCTCTCCTTTTGGTTGGTAAATAATTAGAAGGGAAACCAATAAAACAAAAAGCTTTTCGTACTGGATTGCAATACTGATTCGAGTGTTCTAAGCTCAATATGGACTAGTCACTAGTTGTTTTAGACACCAATTTTTATTTCTTCTGAATGCAGGATCAGAAAAGTTCCACTCTTATTTAAACCTGCAATTAAAAGTGTTGTACTTTGCCGTCCCCACCCTTTTTTTTTTTGTTAAAGTCTGCAGGTTCCAATGCACATGACGAAACCAATTTATAAACATGTCTCATTGCATTTGGTGTTTACTTTTAGGATACTATATGAAATGATCTTGGACCAATTACTGGCCTCTAGTACAGTATCTTTTAGAAAGTGTTTTTCTCAGATTAAAAACCAAATACATGAACTTTTCTAGAAGGCGATGTTAGTGTCTACACAAAATTCGGGAACTTTTTCCAGATACGTTACTTTGGATACTTTTCACTCTTCTTATTTAGGTGAAGAGTTGAATAAGGTTAATAACTTAATACCTGGACTGTTTTGCAACATTGGTGCGTTACACATAGTTACTAAGCAATTTTAAACATTTGTAAAGCCAAACTAGGTCCAATATGTGAAATAATTTTTCCCTAAAATACTGAGTGAGCAGAAAATCTCTAGTTGGAAACTCTGGTGCTCACTAGGGCAGCATTGGTTGAATAGCAATTCTCTCCCTGGCGGGTTTGTGTAGGCAGTTCTCCAATTCCAAGATCTACTAAAGTCTAGTCTATCCGTTTTGGCAAAGCTGTCCATCTGACTCTGTCCTGTCCTTGACTCTTAGTTACCGGTTATTTTTTGGGGGGAGTAAAAATAAAAATAAAAATGTGAACCCACAATTTTCAAAGATCCCCCCCCCCCCCCACCCACTAGAGATCCAAAAATAATCTGAAACCCCACAACAAAATTTAAGTTGAGCTTATTTTATGCTTATTGAGACTGCTGTAGATGATTTCCTGTAGCTAGGGTAAATAAGTAGCAGTCAGCTCCGACGAGATACCAGTTGTAAGGAAAATCTCTGTATATGGTGGTGCATCTCTTCTTAATGAAGCTTAAGATTGCTAAAGTTGTCGTCAGTCAAGGACCGATTAACTTGAAGTAATGCCTGAATAGGTTTATGCTATGTTTGGGCATTAATTGTAGCCTTGTGGAAAAGTAAATGGGCATTAATTGTAGCCTTATGGAACAGTATTAAGATGCTCACTGCAAGTACAATACATGTCATGTAGCTCGTCATTATTGCCATAGATGTACAGTCTAGGAATTGTGTGTTAACTAGTCAACTGACTTAATTCCAAGCCATACGTGCTGCACATTACTTCTTAAAAAGCACAAGCCATTGTTGGTTGCATGTTTCAGCTGCAAGTTTTGTACGGAGGGAGTGCGTCAAATAAGGTGTCCAAGTGTTTTTAGTGGCTGTATTAAAACATTCCCATTATGAACAATAAATTTGTTTGTTGTTCAGAATTCTTTACTGATTTTTGTTGTGCTTTTGGATTTTTCGTAGCTAAACATATTCCTTTCGAGGGAGCAAAAACTGAAGGAAAGAAGCTGGTAGATAATAGCATTTGACAGCTCAGTGTTCAAAATGGATAAATACAGTCTTGCAACCATTTGTAGAATATTACAGAATTATCATCTTTTGCAGTGGTTGAACTTGTTGCATTTGAACAACTTCAAATTCCGCGAAGGCTTAATGCTGACACGTTTGGGTAGCCTTTATACCTTTTACACAGTGTGGCTAAGCTGAAATTTTCCCCGCATTTCTCGTAAGCTAAAACCATTTTTTCTATTGCCGTCGAAAATAAACATTACCTGCAAATTTAGCGTTCTCTTTCTGAATGCAATATATCCCTAGAGATCAAGTCTAAATCCAGCCAGCTCGGTAACCCCAGTGCGCATGTGTTACCCCTTTTATAAAAAAAAAAAGCTGTGGGTGAAAGCCGGTCATTTTTCTTTAGCAGTTACGGTAAGCTATCAACACGCTCGCCGTTTATCCCATTTTATCTCACACTTTTCGCTTTCCACGAAAGCTGTTCTTAATTACGTAATATTTTATTGTATGTTGCGATTGTCTTGTTCAGCCGAGTTTGCAAGTAGCGACCCCTGGCGCTGTAATGATATAAAAAAAGCACAACGGTGCATTGCGGACCGTACTGATGAGAGCAAACAACAACAAAATGATACTAATCATGAGACATGGAGCATTAAAATGAATAAATAACTACATACAGCAACTGGAACGTGGTCACAACCAGACGGTTTGGAAAACGATGGCTGGGGGACCCTGCATCGTTCCACTATACTACGCATCATATCTTCTGACAGGTACTTAAGCCTTCCTCCGTTCCGTTGTTTAGCCTCCACCCGTTCCGCTACCAGACCCAACTACCCTTTCCGTCCGATCTGCCAGTGTTCTATACGGACCGCTTGAATCTGCCATACTTCTTACTACGGATATTCGGGGGGAGGCGGGGGGGGGGGAAGAGATACCCAGTCCTGATGGTTCTCTCTCTCTTGTATGATCCTAGTAGGATCGTGTCCAGACTCCTTTTGCAATTTGGTTTGTGCCTCACGGATTTTTTCCGGTCCATTCCTACGGCTGGAACCTCGGCCCAGCGGTCACGACTCTAACATGTCCATCGTTCTACTGCCAGCTCAGTTCGGCCTTTCCCGTTTCCCTTCCTCGTGCTGTACCTACAGTACTTCCAAAAAAAAACAAAAAAACAACAGTAGCAAACACCCAGATCCGAATTCCGTAAGAGAACGGATCAGAGTGGACTTTCGATCGTTTTCTATGCATCCTACGATTGGCGGACCTATCTTCTCTTTCTTTTCAAATGTACCTCTCAGTCAGGGACCATACATGCATCCATTCTACGGCTTCAACCACCTGTTTTTTGGGTCGTCTGTCCAGCTGTTGAAGTTCCTGGACTTCTCTTCGGACCAACCTTAAGGAAACCTGAGTTTCCCACTTCAACTTCTCCCACCAGCGGCTGCTCTTCTCTGTCTTGCGTCTTACGCAGCCGAGAGTCCCTGGATGTATTTTGGAGCGAATCACTGACCATACTGTTTTTTTCTACCGCTATCGGTTTCCATCATGTCGTTGTCCAAAGACTCCACTGTTGATTTACCCCTCCAGCTTTGGATCCTTCTACGCCTTAAGTCTCGTCATGATGTCCCGTACCTTTCCGCTGTAACTGCATTGGTTTCACTTCGGATAAGGAACATTTCGATCCCCATCCCTCCTGCCAATTTCATCAGGCCTGCAGTTGGTTTACTATAAAACGAGCTATTTACGATGAGATTTCAGAAGAGAAATGACTATTAATCTTGCGTCGTCAAAAGGAATCCTCCAAGCGTCAGATGCGCAAACAGCGCCAGCGCGCTGCCTTGCTTGCTGCTCCGGCCCGGTCCGTCCCTGTCAAGCCTGAAGTCCGGGAAAGCCCCGCCTTTCTAACCAATTTCCGTACCACCATCTGTTCAGAACTCGTTCCTAAGAAATCTGAGAATACCTCCCCTGTGCCCTCTAAACGAACACTGAAAGCCACTACCGGTCTCCGAACTAAAAATGCAGTTCCAATGGTTTCCACGTCGTCATCTGTCCAAGCAGACACGGCCGTTTCTCGCCCCAGCAACCATCCACCTCTCTCAACAAACCCGGACCCAACGGCTTCTCCCCTTCCATTTATTAGGATACTGCCAGTCTGGTCCGAACGCCCTTTCCCTCTGTGCTTCGGGCGGCCCTTATTCGAGGCCTACATCTCTCGGTCAGGGATCTCAAAAATGTGGACGCAAATCTTTCCTTTGTTTTGGGCATGAGCCAAGCGTTTTCACTTGAACTTGGCAGTGCACGAGCCTTAGCTGCGGAAGTTCCTCGTTTCCAGGCCCAAGCGGCAGCTGCAAGAAACTAATCAATTCTTAAAATCGACCAATCGTTCTATGGCTGCAGAACTCGGTCGCACACAGCACAAACTCAAGTGGCTTCCTATGAACTACATTCTCCTCAAAGCGAAGTATAATTGGCCTTCACCCTTGTCGTCGTCTCCGCCGTGTCGTGCTTGTTACTGCGCTCGTTCCAGGAGCGCCGGCCTCACGGCCTGGCCTCACACACGCACCAGACACATAAATCTGCTTCCGATCCTCGTCCGCAAGAGATAACCTCCAAGCAGCCTGTTTCTTTCTCGTCGTCCCGGACACCTGTCGAGTCCGCGGAATTGCCCTTGCCATCTAACTCCGGCTCAGCCACACTTCACCCAGTTTCTCCGCTGCACGTTCCTGACCATCTGGACCTATCATCTGCCACCATGGACACAGGCTTGATCTCGGGCTGGAACGATGCTGCATCCACATCGACCTTCCCCCAACTATCGCCATACAGTGTGTGGCAATTCGACACGGCCTCCAACTTCATTCCCATGTTCCCTGGCTTTCGGAATTGCCCTGCACTTCTCTGGTCCGACAACCTTGTGAGGATTACCAACAGCGAGCCACTGGTTGCATGTTGGGGTTGCGTGTCTGGCCTTAGAGTTCTTGCCTTCAATTTAGAAACTTTTCTAAAAATGCGCCTTGAGGATCTGGCGTCACTCGACGTGTGTGCGTCATCCCCGATATTCTCTGGACTGATCTCTGCGGTCCCTGCTGAATTCCGATCCTCACCCTTAGTATGTTTCTTGCGAACAAATATGATAATGCAACAACACTCATTCCGCATTTTACCATCATTCTTACCACAATCCTACATGTGTATCATTTACCGTCTCAGTTTCCGCTCCGTTTAGTGAACTCTACACAGCTGTTCCGTGTTTTCGCAATGAATTGATTAATAACAACAACAAAGTAGTAATGCAACGCATGTAATAAGGACGATAACGAGAACAACACCACCACTTAAACAGACAAGACCGATGGTCTGCTCATACCCAGTTCCCTCTAGCCACTCGACATCCGTTGCTGCTCCTGTTCCTGTCTTGACAACCGATTCCGTCCCTTCAATGTCCGGCATGTCCTGGCGTCTGATTCTGTCCCTTCAACATCCAGCGTGCATTACTTTCCTCCAGACCATGGCACCTTTATCCTGCACCTGTGTCAATTCCAAGCTGTCCGAAGATTCCACACCTGGCTTTCTACTGTTCCAGTGCCTTAACAGTTCGGTAACTTACCTAATTTCCTACTTTATTTTGGATTTTGTTGTCTTGCCCTGCGGAATGCCCCGTTCTTTCAGCTTCCAGCACAACTGCTTCCTTGGTTGACCCAGTTCCGTTCCGCCTTTACCGGTACCAGTCCTTCGGACCTACCCGTTTCCATCTCATGGTCCACATGTCCTGTTTGCTCCACCGACTGAATGCTTTGTCTCCTCCAGCACCTATGTTACTCAACACCGGACTGTCAGATGGGAGTGCATTCCAGGATTGGTTCGTTGGGCTGCCATTAACCTTGGGTCCACCACCCGTTGACGAAGTCTGCCAATAAAATAATAGGTAATATATATTTCCATTGGCAATAAAAAAAAAAGACAAAAATACCAGTGGCAGCTGGTTAATTTTTGTTTTTATTGCCTACGATGAAAATATACATTACCTATAGGCCCGCCCTGCCTCCCCTCTCGGTTATTCCTGAGAGGAAGAAAGACGAGACGGACTCCGTTCCAGCTGTTTATATAGGAGGCCTGCACCCATGCATGCGCAATTAGGGAGGCTACAAGTACGGCAGGGAAGACAACTTTCACTTCTAGGGATAAGAGCTCCAGAGGGGGAAAAATTACCAATAAAATAATAGGTAATGTATATTTCATCGTAGGCAATAAAAACAAAAATTAACCAGTTGTTACTGGTATTTTTGTCTTTTCGTCTCATCATGGCCAGAAGCAGGGCTCCGTCCTGGAAGAGTTCTTCTCTGGACCGTCGGAAACTTATCTCGCACTCGCCCGATTCATCGCGATCACCCTAAGCGATCGTCGTTATCGGTTTCCTCCTCTGGTGAAAACGCTGCCTCTCCGTTGAAGATCTTTCACCATCCAGTCTTTTCGCCATCACATCCTTCCGACCCACCGGGATCTGCCATGAACACTACCACCACGTCCCTGGTCCCCTGCGGTCAAGCCCTGGCTACCGAAATCCCTGACCTTTCTGCCCTCAAATTGGAAGTACGTAAAGCCAAGGATTCATATTCTACGCTCAAACGTCAACTTAATTTGACGAAAGCTAACAAGAAATCCAAAGCTCCCCCCCGTCTCCACTGAAGCTCACCTTTCACCGTTCTCGGAGCTGCTCTCCTCAGTGCCCATCTGTGGCCACGGACAACCCCTTTCGGTGAAAGAAATTGCTGAACTCATTGCCAGATCAAAAAGGGATTTTGCTCGAATTCTTCTCCACCTAACCAGGCCACTGACAACTCGTACACTTGTGATTGGATATTTTCATCAAGCCTTCCACCAGTTGGGGATCGACGTCTCTCGTCCCGAGAAAACAACACTGCATCTCCTCTAGAAGCCGTTCTTGGTCATCAAAACCCCTTCCAATGTTCGTCGACGTGATTCTCTCAGCAAAGAAACTCCTTTCATTCCAGGAGCTCAGGCCGCCATTCTTCCTTTCGCTGACCAGACGAAAGCTGCAGCAATAGCAATGAAAATTCAGATCTGGCTCCTTTCGCCATTCCCAAGGCCAGCAATAAAAACACCTTCCGCGGCCTAACCGCGAAGCAAGTTTTCCGCAGGACTTCTTCAATTCCAACTCATCTGTTTATGGTTCTGCTGATAGCGACGATTTGGCCCGTCATGCACATTTCAACGACTCCTTGCATGAGGATGGGCACCCTTCGGCCATCTCCCTTTCGGATTTGTTTAAAGCTGTTGAAGACATCGTACCAGACTGCTTTTTATACAAACCATCTGCTGATGATATTGAACCCTTAAAGACCAGAGGTTTAACTGCAGACTTCGGCCTTCATGATCGTAACCCCAAATGCCCTGCTGTTTTGGGCCAATCAACTACACTCACCACTCTCTACGCAATGATAGGTTATTAATGGGCAAAGGTGAACCCTTAGAATTGGATGTGGGAAATAATAACTATATTTTCCTCTTGCAGCTATCTTCCTGCCAATAAACTCCCTTTTGACCTCCTTGGAGGAACTGTACTTTCCCTGAAATTACACATTTAATTATGCAACTATTTTGTGCAAAGCATTTTAACTTTGCCATCAATTGTTGGTAGCTTTGGCACTAAAGCGATATTTGTTGTAAATACCTGTTTACTGCTAACTGCAGTGTGCTGTATTGTTACTTTTCCCTGTAATAACTAATGTATACTTGTTATAACAAACTCTCTTCCCCTTCTCTCCTTTCCATCCTACCGTCTTAATACGCTTTTCTTCTTCCCAACTAAACATGTGGTCTGTTTTTCATCATCCATAGGCCTAACAGTTAAAACCATTTGACCTAACCTTGTATGCTGTATCTCTACAGTTAGTTGTTTACGTCAGCTATGGAGCTGCATTGGGATAACGTCTTAGCCAATTAATACAGCATTGTCCGACGTTGAACAATCCCTCTAAGAAGATTGCTGTAAGACTTGGATTGATTCGATTATATGTTTATTACGGAAGGAAGGGAGAGAGAGCAATGTTAGAAGACTACCCCAATTCTTCAAGCAAGAAATAAAAGATTCTGGACTACAACTCTCAGTTTCCAGTACTATTCGTATTGCCACATCGTAACTACCATCTCGATCGTCACGGCCTCTTTCAAACTGCGTGTTGTGCATTGGAGCCTCGTCGTAACATAAGGGCGGTGCCTACAAATAAAGGTCTGGGATCATCATAATCTGCACCAAAGCACTCCTGCACTTAACGGAGCCACCTGCCCAGTTGCTCCCCGACCTAAAGGCCTTAACGGAAACGCTGAGCCCCTGATGCGCATACGTGTGCCGGATTACTGCCGGAAACGTGTGCCGGAAACCAACACCACCATACCGCAGCACTTCAAACATTGGACATGGATCCCAATCCTCCAAGACCAGGTCGTGAGAACTGGTTCTTCCAACCTTTTGGTGATGCTGCCAACTCCAAACATTTAGAAACATGCACTCATTCTGAATTCCTCACATCTGAGGCGAAAATGTATTTCGGCACTATCTTGCACATCCCAAAGAAGATCAAAATCCAATCTTTTTTCCCTTCGTGACAGTGACAAGATTTTACATCTTGGGCTCGGAGCTGCCACTCAGGCTGATGTCCTTAACACCCCAGCAAACGCACTCTGCAATAAGCTATCACAAGAATTGGACAAATCTGAGGCCTCCTCGGTGAAGTATTCAAGAAAGCATATTTCGCCACTTACCACTCCATGAATTGGCGTACGCAAGCCCTTTTACAATACCACCCTTCTGCTCCACGACATAGCACTGAATTCTGCACCAAATCTCAATGACTCAACAAAGCATCTGCTTCGGAATCAACCCATTCAGGGATCTCGTTGCAAAATTACCCCCACACTTAGATGTATCTCACAAGCCCAAGAAATCTAAGACAAGAGAATCCCAGCCTTTCAACAAAAGCCTTTTCGGAAACAAGGATAGCTAGAACTGGCAATGTGATTTCTCAACACAGAACCCAACCAACCATTTCTTTGTGGGAGTTTCTCCACCTGCGGAAAGGGGAGGAGCAACGACCGCTGTCCACTCCTGATCAACGCAGCAAATATGCTTCCCGGGTCCAAAGGATAAATCTCGCAATAATTAATGACATGAACCCGTCTCTTTCAGTAGGAGGACGACTATGTCGGACGAGAAATCGCATCAAACTGTCTAATTCCGTCAATCAGCCAAGGTTTTCGACCAACTTTCAAAAGCATTCCACAAACGATCCCCCCCAGTCACTCAAAATCCAAACCTTACTTTCCAATGAATCAATTGCTCCACGCATTGACCCTTTGCGCCTGGTTGTGTACAGCTCGATCTACTGAAGAAGTCTGGCGGAGAAAGGCTAATCTTCAACTTAAAACCGCTAAACAAGAAAATGGAAAACTCTCATTTCAAGATGGAGACGCTAGACTCCATCCGTCACACTCTAAAACAAAGCGACTGGACAATGTCCATTGATTTAGAAGACGTATATTTGCACGTCTCACTCCATAAGTTGATGCGTCATCTTTTTCGCTTCATGTATCACGAAAAGGTCTACGAATTTCCCATTCGGACTCAACGCCCGCTCCAAGGATTTTCACTCTAGTTCTGAAACCCATTCTGGCCTTCCTGCACCAAAACCAAATTCTAGCCAATGCCTATCTGGACGACTGGCTTTTAGAAGACCAAACAACCCGCGCTTGGTTAAATTTCTTCACTTTGACATTCAGAGCACTGGGCAGAAATCACATTGCGTTAACACCAGACCACCTTATAGTAGTCAATCTGAACGCCACGTCGTGCCTTCTGGCTCGTTTGGCTTCGGGATAACCCACCTAAAGCCAAGGCTGGTCCCGGCTCAAAACTTCGTTTTCTGGGTGTCTCATTCAACCTCGCCTCTGCAATAGTCATGCCCTCAGTGGATCGTATAGAAGACATGGTGACGCTCGCCAAAACGTTTTAAGACGAAAGAACTGCACGCTAACGGACCTGAGCATGCTCCTCGGGAAGACGGACACCATGGCAAGTTTTTTTCCCCTACGGAAGGTGGATGACCGGACCCCTTCATCACTGCCACATCGACTCCTGGGCACGACGCACTCAGCCAGGAAACTGCGCTCATCCTAGGGGTGGCACGATAATTGATAATATCGCAATACATTTTTTTTATCGATTATCGTATCGCACTTTTTTTGATTTATCGAATTACTGCGCTATATCTCGGAAACCGTAATAGCTAAAAACAATCGGTTTGCGGCATTGCGTGTGGAATTACAAGTGCTCACCAAGGAAGTGTGCTGCTGTTGCTAGCCACTTTAGTTTCTACATGTTGAAGTGATGGGCAATGGCACATGCATTTTCATGTTTACTTGCCAAGTTTGCGAGTGCCAGACAATTCACATTCGTGAAGAGTGCACTGTAGGCTTCAGCCAAGGTTGTTTTTTTAATTAACAAAATTAAAATCGTTATTCCAGCCTCAAAATGTGTTTTATCGAGATATTATCGATTATCGCGATAATTAAACAATTTTTATCGGCATACAATTTTTTATATCGTGCCATCCCTAACTCATCCCCTCAATGGAAACCCTACAATGGTGGTCACACGCTTCGGCGCCTTCACAAAACCCAACCAGATCTTTTCACAGATGCATCTCTACAATGATGGGGAGCTCACACCGCACACCACGAAACCTCAGGTCGTTGGACAAACCAAAATCAGGACCACATAAATATCCTCAAATTTAAGGCAGTTCTCAAAGGGCTGACACATTTTGAGCACCTAGTAACAGGCATGGTCGTTCATATCCAGATAGACAACACGACTGCAGTAGCTGACCTACGAAAGGAAAGAGGGACAAAGTCCAATCGCAAATCTTTAAACAAATATGACCATTCTAGCCCAATCCCGGATGACCAAGTATGGGCAGTGGCTGCACTAACGTTACCTTGGAAGAATCTTTACATTACAGCTGTCTTTCTTCCACTGTTCAAACTTCTACCCTAGGCCCTATTGAAAATACAATCAACTCGGGGCCTAGTCAACAGCCCATCCTCCAGACATCGTACTATCTCAAAGAAAGGGAACCCAATTCCACTAGAACACCAGTGCCAGAGCCTACACGGGTGGCTACTCTCGTCAGACTCTTCAAAGAGGCTGGAAATCTTGTGGAACAAGCCATCAGATCATCAACCAACAGAATCTGTGACAGCCACTGGGAAAGATGGCTTTGTTGGTGTATTGGACGGAAAATCAATCCGGTCAATCCTCTTTGCCTGAACTTTTGATATAATTCACTGAACTTTTTTAGAGAGAGACTGAAAGGATCAACAATCCTTGTCTACTACTCCACCCTAAATTCAGTCTTCGAAGCCGCTGGTGAGACTAATCTGCATGACGACTTCGGGTATCAACGCTCTTCACCGGATTTTCACGGTTTGTGACTTATCCATCGTCTTAGATTCACTACGGAAGGAGCCTTATGAACCCATGCTGAACTGCAGCACAAACCTCACACGGAAAGCAGTATTTCTAATCACTCGAGCAGCAAGGCTATGTTGCAGTGAAGTCCAAGCCTTATCCATCGACCCGTCTTATTGTTTAGGCAAATTTTTGAGTTTTTTTTTTCTTAAGATCATAACAATTTAACGAATGTATAGGACTATTTAACGGTGAAAGCTACAGTAATTTTGGTCCATTATTCGCTGAGATAGAGCCGTTGAAGTGGAGGTACTTTTTGGTGAAGGGCCAATGTATAGGCCTACACTGCTCAGCGCTGTACAGCCGACAGTACCGAAAGCTACACGTTTTGGCGGGCTGGAAGCCAGGTTGCCTTAGAGGACGGAAATCTGTGCTTGTTGGGGTTCAAGACCTATTGGTTCAAGTTCATATGGGGAGCTTTGGAGCTGATCTGAATTGGCTTTGCAAGAGAGTTGAACCTGAGTGGTTTGAGCTGCTGCTAACTGAGTGGCTGAAAAAAGGACCGTTGGATCCATTGAGAGACTGGCATCTTGGAACGCTTTGATCAGGATTTTTAGATATGAAATTGATTTGATTGTAAATGGCTGAGTTTTTAACAGATTAATGCACTCTCGGTCGCTACACATTCTGACATCCGAAATCTTTCATATCTGCATCTCCCTCCGAGTTTGCCTCCTTTTACATATCCCTGGAAATAGCAATGTTGTGGCCGATGTCCCATTTCGCCGGTCCCCTCCGACCAGCGAATGGACTTTGCACTCTTCCATATCCACCGCCTTATTTCCCATCTGGGGACAACCCATGGTCGACCTGTTCGCCACGAGGTTCAATGCCAGACTCCCCCTCTTTGTCAGTCCGATCCTGGACTCCGAGCTGGGTGGTCGATGCCTTAACCATGAACTGGGACCATCTCTGTGCATACATGTTCCCCCCACCCCGGCTGTTGCTTCTGATCCTGCGCAAAATAGCAGCAACCCCCAGCCGCTTTCTCCTGGTGACCCCGGATTGGCCAGCAACGGCATGGTTTCCAGCCCTTCTCAATCTCCTCATCGACACACCACGATCCCTGCCCCAGCGTCCGGACCTGCTGACTCAGCACAGCAGCACAATACTGCATCGGCGGCCGCAGTCCCTGCGACTACACAGGTGGCTACTATCATCCGACTCCTCGAAGCAACGGGAGTTTCTTCAAACCAGGCCCTTCGTATCGCCCCCAGGGCCGTCCAATCCTCAACCTCAAAGATCTACGACAGCCACTGGCATCGTTGGTTTCTCTCTCAACAGGTTAATCCAGCCGGTCCCTCTGTTCCTGACTTCCTCCGCTTCCTAGATTTCCTGTTTCATGATGGACTTCGTGGTTCCACTATTTTAGTCTACCGATCCGCTCTTTAACGCATTCTTTAAAGTGGCTGGTTGTTTCTATCTCATCGATGACTTCTGTGTCACATCTATGATCCGGTCGTTCCTGATTGATCGACCCCAGCAACGAAAGGTGTTTCCGGATTGGGACTTATCTATAGTCCTTAATGCCTTGCTTGCCTCCCCATCCGCCTGCTCGCTCAGTTACCTGACCCGCAAGACGGTTTTTCTCATCGCCCTTGCTGCATGCCTGCGGTGGGGCAACTGCGTCCGACTGTTTCTTCTTAGACAACAACTTCGGTGTCACACTCACCCCTCGATCCTTCTTTCGAGCTAAGACCCAAAGGCACTCCGAAAGGACCAAGCCTTTTATCGTGCCGGCGCTCACAACCATTCTCGGGGATGATCAAGAGAGGAAGCTGTGTCCCGTTCAGGCCCTCCGATTTTACCTGAAGGCCTCCAATACCCTTCGCCGGGTTCGTACACAGCTTTTTATTCCGTTCGCCTCTCGATCTGGTGAAACGTCTTCCCAGATGGTTGCAACATGGGTTAAGACTGTCATTGTACAAGCCTATGACACTCCGGGCAATAATTGCGCGGATCAGGGGATCTGTGTTACTGCACACGAACTACGAGCCATTTCCGCTTCCTGGGCTCACCACAGCAACATTCCTGTCTCTGAAATCATGGAAGCCGCATCCTGGTGCAATCCTTCTGTTTTTTTCTTCCCACTACCTACGAGACATGTCCCATCAGGCAGATGGTTTGTACCGCATAGGCCTTTTGTTGCTGCCTGTCGTATGTTATAAACCCCCCCCTGCTGGCACTTGCCAACTCCCTACGAAGATTAGGGGTCGCTGAAAAAAAACATGCCTTATTTTGCAATTGGGCAGCGATAAATGCTGGTACTGTAGGTAGGAGAAGGGCCTACAGCCCTAAAAGGGGCAAAAAGAAGGCCAGGAAGGACAAGAAAAGGGCAGAAAAGGGTAAAACTTTTATTCTGTGTACGCTACTGTGTGTGTTCATTCATTTCATTTCCATGGCATCACTACGTAGTATACTCAGTCCAATCAAATCCTCCTACAGTAAACTTGAAACATATTTTAACTGTAAATTTCTGAGAACTTGAGGGCAAAAATATATTCCGACCCCCTCCCCTCTAATCACCACAATCTTGCCCATTTTTTACTATTCGGAGCACCACTTCAAACTCCTTAAAAAATGCAGCCCATTTGTGCAGACTCAAATATATATCAAAGCCTGTGGGAGTTGTATTCTACCTGTATAAATGTTGGAAAACTGAAGTATATTATCCAGTTAATGACTGAACGATTCATGTGATCTTCACATAGTAGTTTGAAACTGAGAAGTCACTCCGTGTCATTCCATATATGTGTAGCAACCTAAAGTTAGAAAATCGTCAGCCTACTGGTGTTCTGAATGTTGTGCTCTGTGACCTTGTCTGCCAATAAATGTTTGGAGACATGAAAAGTTGATTGTGCTTATTGTGAGTAAATCCTTCTCCCATCTGTGTTGCTGTAAGAGCGTAGCCATTTGGATGAAGATGAAGAGATAAACCCTATCTGGAAAGTAGTGGCCAGACAAACCTGGTTTGCAGCCAAAAAGGCCATCTACTGTAATTGCATTAGTCAATGCATTAGTCCAGTGTCGGAAAGCTGAGAAGGAAAATTTGTTCGCAGCATTCGCTGCGCTGAAGAATAGATGCCCAAAAGATCAGCCATAAAGTGGAATGACAAGCCAAATTGATCTTCTGAAGCTCAGAATTCCCAGGGTCCCCAGATACTCAAACAACACTCCACAAAGGGTGACGGTATCTCGTATACTGGCTACGACATGTCTGCAAGGCCAATAAAACCTCTTTGTATAATTAAGATCCGGTTAATTGTCTGCTACTATGTCGTTCATATTTCTACCGACTTTTAACTGTTATTTTTTTTTTTTTACATGGTTTATAAAATAGCTTGCATAACTATGGGGGACAGATCTATGTCAAAATGCTTAGCAGTTATTGGCTTTACAGAATAAAGGAAGTCTACACCCATTTTAAGGGCAGAGTAGCAGTTAATAATAATAATAATAATAATAATAATATCTTTTGCTGGTAAGCAAGGTTAACAGCAGGGCGCAAGGCCGCTTACGCCGCACCCAAAAGAGAGAGTAAAATTAAGTAAAAATTGTTTAATAGGTCCGCCTTAGAAAATTGTCAAGTGGTAATTTGCGAATGATCCTCAGAAAGGCACTGACCGAGGTGGCAGATACAGCACACTCTGGAAGCGAGTTCCAGATCTTGACTACACGGAGAGCAAAAAAATGCCTCCGGCAGTCTGTTCGCGATTCGGAGACCTGCAATTTATATGAGTGGCCCCTTGTCTGAGTAGCTGAAGAAAAATCGAAAAAGGGAAGGTCGATTGGCAACTCTCCCCGTACAATTCGAAAAGTCAGTGCAAGGTCGGCCCAAATACGACGTAACTCGAGTGGCTGAAGTCCCAATCTAGATAGACGATCAGCAGGAGGGCGATCTCTAAGGTTAGCTACACGTTTTGTGAAATGACGTTGAACAGCCTCCAGGCAGTCAATGTCGTGTAGCAGATACGGTGACCATACAGGACTTGCGCATTCGAGCAGAGGACGAACGTAAACCTTAAACGCCCAAACTAAAGTAGAAACCGGAGACTTCACGAAACACCGCCTAACCAGGGCCAGGCGACGGTAGGCCTGGGCCGAAATTTTGGAGCAATGTAATGAAGATTTTAGATCTGCAGAAAACCAGATACCCAGGTCCTTAACAGTATCCAAGACTGAAAGATCGGATGACGCCAGAGTATACTTCAAATGTGGGTTTGCAGGGCCAATATGAAAAACACCACATTTTTCTCTGGACAGAGGGAGTTACCACAGCTCCGACCATCGTTGGATAAAGCTCACATCTGAATTTAAAAGGTAACCATCGTTGAAACAATGGATAGTTGAACAAATTTTAAGATCGTCCGCGAATTTAAAGCATGGCCTTGCACCATCAGCACAAAATGGTGCCAAGTCATTCAGATAAATCACAAAAAGTAGCGGACCGAGGACGGATCCTTGGGGCACCCCGCTACCCACCCAAGCAAATTGGGAGCTGGAGGATTCAACCACCACACGCTGCCTGCGGCCTGAGAGGAAGTCTGCAAGCCAAGCAAGTAAATTTCCACCAACTGACAGCAGTGTTAGTTTGTGTAGAAGTTTTGAATGAACAACAGATTCAAAGGCTTTCATAAAATCAAAATAGATGACATCGGTTGGGATGCCTAGGTCGGTCGCAGAAGTCCAAAGGTCAAGCACTAACAAGAGTTGCATCACTACAGATCTGCTAGGCAGAAAACCAAACTGGTCACCACCGAGTAACTTCCGCTCCTCAAGAAATTTAAGTAAGGATTGACGGATAAGGGTTTCCATGATCTTGCATGGAACAACAGCAAGTGCGATTGGCCGATAGTTGGCAGGGTTTGAAGTATCACCCTTTTTATAAATCGGGATGACGTTAGCAGTTCTCCACATAGAAGGAACGGAACCCGTAGACATGGACAGATTAAAGATGAAGGTTAATGCAGGAGAAATTTCGTGGATGAGCTGCTTGTAAAAATACGCAGAGAAGCCGTCTGGACCAACTGCATGGCTGGGCTTAATGGAAGACAATACCTGAACCACCTGTTCAACAGTAAAGATAACATTTGTACAATCCCCTGTTATTTTAGTGCCGGATATGCCACCTGGGTCAACACTGCAAGGATCCACACTACAACCACTCTGACTCGCACAGTTAAATGGGGGGATAACATCGTTATCTGTAACAACATTGGAGAGAAAAGTTGAATTTAAAAGTTCAGCTTTGGCGGTATTAGAAGTTAAGTAAACACCATCAACCAGAAAAGGAGGCAGGGTACGAGCCGATTGCGTTTTAGTTTTGTAGAGACGAAACAAGCTAGATAGACTACCATCCCTAATGGCAGCAACATCGTTTTTGTTTTGCCAATCATTAATTGCAACTGCATAAGCAGTTTGCCTCTGTGAATATGCAAGTTTGGTTGAAGCGGAAGGAAACTTTTTGTAGGTCCTCCATGCTGTAAGTTTTGACCGATCAAGTTTTTTAATAGGGACAGGTAGGGAAGGACTGAAATGACCACTCATTGACTTAAAGCAGGGTCTACCTCTGCATGTCGCAACCAGGTCCAATAAAAGTTTGTGGAAAGCTATCCAGGCACTGTTAGCATTACTGAAGCCAATTAATACTGGACAATTTGTCCCTTAGTAAAGCAAAGTTAATTTTCCCCTGAAGATGGATTTTAGGTTTCAACGAGGAACGTTCACAGTGGACAAAAAACCTCACCATTTCATGGTCACTAGTGCCCAAATTTGGAAGAGGTTGGATTCCATATATAAGACGATCATTGTCCGAAAAAATAAGATCAAGTATGTTGGTTCCCCGCGTGGGGAAATCGACAAGCTGAACCATGCCCAGTGATGAAATCAAAGTTAAAAAATCACGGTGGGGACGGTCGGTAGCCGTGGAAGACGCCCAGTCAACAGATGACAAATTAAAGTCACCCAGGATGACATTTGAACAACCAAGGTCCATAGCAGCGGAGAGGAAAGAACACAAGGAAGTAATGGCCGTGTCACAATGACTGTCTGGTAGATAGCCCAGAATAAAATTTAGGTGCTGGTGAGGGAGACGGATGGATAATGCTTCAACACCGTCTCGTGCTAGATTAGCTGTAGCATCAAGCTCTCCTTTAGAAAGCGACATCACACCTCCACCCCTAGAACCCCAGTCACGCCTGGTCACAGAGTATCCGTGACCCCCTATGATCATCGCATCAGTAGTTGAGTGATCAAGCCACGTCTCAACCACGAAGATGATATCGTATGCCCCAACTGCCAAAATAGCCTGGAAAAAACCTAAATTTTTGGGAATACTGCGGGCATTAAGAAGAAGACAAGACAAAGAATTGGTGACAGTAGTTGGAGGGGAAGGGTTGGTGGAACTAGCGGGCTGGGTGACACTTGAAAAAACTGCGAGAGGTAAGAGCATGGGAATATTCCCTGTTACATAGTCAAGTTTGGGGTCGGTGTATGCAACTTGATTATTTCATTTTGCAGCACATGTTTGCCACGAGACGTGAGATGAATCCCATCCCGGGCTAAAAGTGTGTGGTCCAAACAGAGTTGTTCATCGATGGATACGAAGTTGACACACAAATCAACACACAAGTTCTTAATCAGAAGGTTAGTATGAACAATAATTTTGTCAGTCTCGCGATGGTCACGTAGGAGGCGTGGGAAGATACCCACAACAGAAATCCTAGCATGTGGTCGTTCCTGCCTAATTAAATTTGCAATTTTGCCAATAAAATGTGTTATCCTATTTGGAGGATCTGAGTCTAGGTTGTTGGAACCCGCGCATAGTACAAAGTCGGAGTCAGGGTGCGCATCCTGTAGAACAAGTGGGGTACTACTCAATATAGCTTGGACCGACGCCCCTGGCCAACACCACGTCGTGGATTCAGAGTGTGTGCTGCAACGCAAAGCACGGGCATGGGAATCACCAAGGATGGTCACTGGTTTGGATAATATGGTCTGGGAAAAAGGTGTGGAAGGGTCGACGGTACCCTGCACCAAAACAGTCGGCGAAGAGGAACCACTGTGGTTGCGGTTGCGTTCATCACAAATTTCTTGTACGGCGTTGAGTGGTTGTAAAGGCTTAGGAACGGCACAATTACTGCCACTCCCATTCTGAGGTTGAGGCGCCGCACGATGGGGTTCAACACGGGACTTTTTAGCAGGGCGCCGGCTGCGCACAGTTACATTTGGTGGTACAGACTTGTCTGGATCAAAAAGCAAGCTACCGTGAAGTGGGTCAGATTTGTTATGGTCAGTACTGGAAGAATGGGCAGCCACCGGAAAGTCAAGAAAAGAAGAAATCAAATTCAGCCTGCCACTGTGCTCTAGTGAAAAGGTATTGATGCATTTGACAGCTCTTGAGTTTGTCGTGGTTGTACCTTCAGAATTTGTTGTTGGTGTTGGTGGACCTGTTAAAGTTCAGCTTCTAAAGTCGTTATGAATACACACTGTAATTTGAAAAAAAAAAAAGAAGCGTGACCATTGTTCAGATAAGATTTAAGCAATTTCTAGCCAAACCATGGAACTTGCATAATTTTTTATGGAGACAAAAAAGCTCTAAATTCTATTTCCGTTAATTATGTTGGGACATTTTTTTTTTTTTTTTTATATAAAGGCAACGGTTTAGCAGAAAATGAAGGTGGTCCTTTCAGTCTGAACTGCCATTAATGTGAAAGAGTAGTAGCGTATTTGTTAAGGTATGTTGTGCCATATTTTAAACACTTTTTGCCATAGGTAGATACTGGTCAAGCTAAATAGACACGGGCGAATTTCATTTCCGGTTCGAGAAATTCAGTTGGCCCTGTATCCAAATATCATCAGTATAGTAGGGCAGGTAAGGGTAACAATTGTTCAGTTGGTGATAAAAGCACCAAATTTGGTGGAGTTTAACATATATAAAATAGACGTTGTCGGCCAGTAAGCTATACAGCTATTAGAAGGCCCGAGCGTCAGATGTTAAGTCGGCCAGTAAGCTATACAGCTATTAGAAGGCCCGAGCGTCAGATGTTAAGTGGAAGGAACCACCATCGTTAAGTTGTTTTTTGCCGCATGAGGGAGGAAACTGGAGTATCCGGAGGAAACCCTCATGCAACGGGCGAAAAAACAACGGAAGAAAAACCCGTACATACACACTGCCCTTCCCATGATCGAACCCGGGTCTGTAGGAAGCCAGAGATGTACAACTGGGACCAACATGCTTATCGAATCTGACGCTCCAGTGCTCGCAGCTACCCGTGCACCCATCCAACTAGAACCGGAAACACCTTGACCGAATCCGCCTAGTAGGTGTTTCTAGCCGCCATCTTGGATTTTAGTTCCCATTCTCAAGTTTTTCCTAAATAACTGGGTATCCATCAACATTTTGCATACTCTAATATAATAGGAAATTGAAGCCAGTTAGAAAAATGTTGGCTTCTCTGCTACGCTTATTTATGTATTACTCCCTTCAGGGGCGTCATTGGCTGCGAAAGTTCGATTGTTTTAAGATTAACTGAACAAAAAACGGCTTTGCCGTTTAGAAAAAAACAGAGCTCTTATCCCCATACTCACAGCCGTGAAGGTACACAAATAAAAATGGATGAGAGTTCACTCGAACGCAACGAACAATAATTTGAACTCCCAATTCCAGGAAATAATGACTGTTTTCACGTAATTATGTCAGTAAGTGAACACAAGTTTGTGTTTGAAATGTTTGTTTGTGTGAATGTGTGCTTAATTTCTGTATCAGTTTTTTTTTTTTATATTTGTCTGTGTTTGTGGTTTTATATTATAAGTGTGTTACGTGTGAGTGGCTATGTTTGTATTTTGTGTGCATTTATAATTTCTGAAACAATTTCGTGTTTTTAGGCAGTTTTTTTGCTTGTTTGATGGTTTCTGTTTTAGTTCTAGTTCATGTGAGTACTTGCATGTTCATTTTGTGTGGGTTTTTTTTTTTAAATATCCAACCGTTTTGTTTGATTGATTAGTGATGTACATGTTTGTTTACGTGTGCATGGAGGCTGGCATGTCGCAATCATTGTTCCCTGGAATTGGAGTTCAAATTATAGTTCGTTGCGTTCGAGTGAACTCTAATCCGTTTTTATTCGTGTACCTTCACGGCTGTGAGTATGGGGATACAAACTCTTGTTTTTTTTCTAAACGGCGAAGCCGTTTTTTGTTTAGTTAATTTGTTGGCTTTTTTCGCGTCCTTTTTATTGAAAGTGGTACGATTTGGTTTATGTTGTGTATGGTATGTCCACTGCCTACCCAATTTTGTTTGCGAAAAAACGGAACATTAGAAATGCGTATTTCTGTTCAGGTTCTGCCCAAGCTTTGGTCTAAGTTCATTATTTGATGGCAACACACTAGCGTGTGTCTAGATTTAGCATGTATCAGCTCGATGGATAGTGGATTCTGTATTGTTGCAGGCAGATTCAGTATCATGCAAACAATCGCAGATACAATTCAACTGGCTTCCCGAATCCACATTGAACTAGAAAATAGGTCATTCAGTCTTGTCGGCCGCCCGATTTTGAGGCCATAGGCCTCAAAATTAAAGACTTCACGCCCTATGTTTTAAAACAAATTTAAGCGAAACTCAAGACCATTTCATTTTGGTTGTCGGCAAGAACCACGACAATGAAGAAGATAGCACGACAATGTTACTTTCCCCGCGCCTGAGCATCGTTGCATTTTGTTGAGCTATAATCCAATCTTTTGCGCCTTGCGTATTGTTGCACCATTGTTACATGTTGTAACATTGTAACATTTCTATATTGTTAGCCGCTCCTCCGGTCCAGTTTTTGAAAATTCTCGTGCGCAAACGAACTCTAAAAAGCACTGCCTGACGTGCTAATATTGCTTTCAGAAAAGACTTATATGCGTATTTCATGTCGCAGGTTGGGTGAATGATATACGAATAAATTATTCGTCGTAACAGTGTATCATCACCCAGCCTGCGACTTTATGATATAGAATAGAATATAAGTATGTCCATTTCGGACTGTTAAAAAGTTCGCAAGATCATTTTGAAAACGAAAATCGCCATACACTTTTGCCACTCACTAAGCCATTACTACTTTACCTTTAATTAGGTGTACAACAGTCCCTACCTAAGATAAATTACTTTGGTTAGGCTTAATGGAATGAATAGATCCCCACGTTTCAGAAAATCCTAAGCATATCCATATCGGACTATTATAAAACTGGCAAGAGCACTTTGAAAACTAATATCACCATGAGCTTTCGCCGCTATGCCATTACCACTTCACCTTTAAATTGGTGCAGGACGCTCCCTATCTAAGCTAAACAATTTTAGTTAGGATTGATGGAAAGAACAGATCAACCCCTTTCAGAAGTTAATAAGTATGTCCATTTCGGGCTATTAGAAAGCTCGCAAGAGCATTTCGAAAAAGAAAATCACCATACACTTTTGCCACTACTGCTTCACCTTTAAATAGGTGTTGGACGGTCCCTTAGCTAAGCTAAACAATTTTGGTTAGGCTTGATGGAAAGAATAGACCCCCACCCTTCAGAATATCCTAAGCATGTCCATTTCGAGCTATTGGAAGCTCTCAAGAGCACTTTATAACTGAAGGTCACTATAACAACCAATTCAACAAAGGAGCCCTCGTGCAGATTAGGGTGGTAAACTTGAAGTACGATTTTGGGATTCAATAGTTGGTTTTACCTAAAAGATGTACATCAGAATTGTGTGCTAAACGTTACTGCTTCACGTTATGGTTTTGATTTGTTGACGGTTAAGAAATAACAGCCAAAAAACCGTTCCCCTCCCCCTTTTTTGTGGGGGGAGGGGGGGGGGTGGTTTGAACTTTCTATCATAGCTACTTTTCCAGTTACCGTTCAAGTGAACAATTCCATCAATTTTGGGCCCCAAGCTGCTCAAACATGTCTTAGGAACATAGGAGACCGTAATTCTTAAGATAACCAAAATTGTACATTGCAGCCCTACATCCTAGGGGACTTTTAATCATACATACAAAAAGTATCAAAGCATCCGGTATCCAAATGTAAAATTGTCTGATGAAAAGCGTGTTTTTAGGTGAAAATGTACAACAAGGATTTATTGGATTTTGTCGAATGACGGTGATTTTGCCGGGTATCCTAGATACCAGGATATGATAGATTTTGCATGCACACAGTTTTAATGTGCTTAGTAGGAAGGCCTAACAGACATTTTTGGAGAAAGAAATAAACTTTTGAATTTAAATAATAACGTGTCCTTAACCCTTAAATGCATGAATTATTTTCTGATACTTTTTTTTTAAGCTTATCTAACCCACTAAAAAGGACGTTTTCAACCTTTTTGTAGGTGGGGGACAGTTCGTAGGCACTTGCGGTTTCAGAAATTAAGTTGGCCCGATATCCAAATTTCATCAGTGTACCTAACTTAGCATCTGTACTAAATATGGTGCTTATCTACCCACTCAGGTTGGCGGCCAACTCTGAAAGGATGTGTTAAACATTTTCGTAGGTAGGCCCATTATATTCATGAGGGGCACACGACAAGAAACGTTTGATGGCTAACAATTCAAGGGCTCCTAATTGAGTGTTACAAAGGAGTATATGCATTATTTGATTGGACGCTTTTTCAGGTTTTTTGAGTGACTTCCGAAGATAGCCATTCTACTTTGGAAAATTCAAGTTGAAAAACTTAACAGCAAAATTTTTTCACTTGTTAAAAATACGTGTTGTTTTTTACGTGTTGAAAACGTAACAGTAAAATTTTTTCAAGTCCAAATTTTTTTGTTCGCACCCTCCAGAACCGTATTAAAGGGACTCAAAACTACCCGTTCTTAGACGACATCTAACCCTTTACAGTTCTAGAGAGTGCTAACAAAAACGTTTGGTCTTAGAAAAAAATTTGCCGTTGAGTTTTTTTGGGTGTGTGATGCTTTCTTGACTAAAAGTCAGATTTCACCACTGTTACTGCCAGTTACCGATTCTAAAAACCCTACTTAAGATCAACTTCAAATGATATTCTGCTCAGTGTTCAAGTACATTTAGGTTAATTAAGATATTTAACCTTATTAGGGTTGTAACGATTAAACGTTTAAACGTTTAATCGTCGAAAAACGTTTAAACGTTTAGTGATTTGCGATTAATACTAATCGTTTTTTTTTTTTGTAAACCCTCCCTTTAAGCAATATGAACGCTTATATACGTCAGCAACGATGTGGCTTAAATAGAGTAACAACGTCGAAGCTTTACAAGGAACTACGGGTCGAAAAATACTATTTTCGGCCAAAAAATCGACACGAGAAAAGCTGAAATTCGCTATGTTGTGCATCGATTTCTGTAAACAAAACGTTGTTACCGATGTCTGTAATTTTATGAAAAGCATTTTAGTTGAGTGTAGTCTCACTAAAAACTGCGAAAATGTCGGTGTCATTCTTTTTTTTAAAACTAGAAAGCCGAAAATTGGTCATTTTCGATCAGCGGTACCGGACGAACCATTTGACTGGGCGCCGCTATCTTGGATTCTTTGGAAAGTGGTAATTCCCCAGGCCTTTCAACATGATTTCTCGGTGGCCATTTGGCGTTGGCCAATCAGGCATATTGTAATAGGTCGTTTCTGGCTGTTCAAGCTAGCTTTCCAAGGCATTTGAAGATCGCGTTCTCTCATTGGCCAGTTGGCACCACGTGACCGACTTGGCGCGCTCTCATTGGCTAATGCGTGATTTCAACCTGTCCGCCGCCGCTCGCTTTGGATTTCACGTGAGCGCTTGTGTTCAGTCAAGATTAGTGGTTCAGTTCGTCGTAGAAAATCACGAGAAAGATAATGTTTCATAACATTAAAAAATTAAAACAGCAGCTGCGATGTACAACTAAATCGGAAAGGGAGCCTATAAACCTTCACACTATCGCGTATCAGGTGGGAACAATGACTTTTAGCCTAACTAATGCCGACTTACGGACGCATTTTCCCAACACGGAGATTTTCAATTTTAGTTCGTTAAAGCCCGTTATCTAAAAAATGCTTCTCCAAAACTATTAAAGCCATTTAGCTGATTTTTTCTGTGCACATTAATGAATATGTATTGCGTGAGAGTAGTAATTTTGAAATTATCGTGTCCAATAGTTTACGCAAGAATAAAAATTTGGTTAGTAGGCTACCTCACTCCACGGGTGATAGAAAAAAAATCGCTCTATCTGAGCAGAAATATAATTCGGACCAGTTCGGACCATCGTTTTACGTTTTCATTACTAAAAAAATTCTGAACGTTAAAACATTGAATGTTAAAACTAGACGAGCGTTTATTTTTTGTGAACAATTTGCACAGCGGAAAGAATTTTTTTTTTTATTGTGGTCTAAATTGCTAGAAAACAACGATTAATCGCTAATCGCCCGGTTTATGTTTGACGATTACCGTTTAGCAAATTTTGGCGATTTTTACAACCCTAAACCTTATGGACCAGTCGTATGAAAATTCTGTACCATATTTTCCTGACTACTCGTTGGGTTTGGGCATTTGAGCAGGACCTGTAATTGGAACAAGGGTACTGTACGTAAACTGCTAATTTTACCAGTGAAAAAAATAATAAAGTCAGCTTTAAATATTTTTTTTCTTAACAGATCATATCTTTTTACAAAATGCAGACACCGGATACAATAACACCAACTTTGTACATGAGAAGTAATGTCCATCAATGCAATAAGTGACTTATTGCAAGATGAACGCAACCAATAAAAGTATTATTGGGGTGCTTCATCTGATGGTTTTACATAAAATATCCAGTGGCAAAACAAGAGCAGCACCATTTACATGCTTACAAGGACATTGGCACACCATGGAATGACGAAGTTACTTTACGCAGGACACTGCCTGATGGTGTATTTTCCCACTTGGAGATCAGAAATGGAAAGTTTCAACCGGTTTCCATCTAGCCGTTTCAAGATGACTTCACTTGTATTCAGAGCCATTATGTGGGCACTGAAAAAGAAAACACGCACAAATACCATGTTTAACTGTCGGCTGTAAGGTTGCAAATTTATGTTGCCTTATGCTTTCTCTCCCATCCCCATAATTATTCTGCTTAAATGTATCAACCAGGCCATATTTATTAGGGGGAAAAACTAGCAATACATTTAATAATAGCCTTGATAGTGACAGATATTGTTTGAACAATTTTTGGTTTCATTATCTAGGCGCGGAATCTAACTTAAGTGTTACCAATGCGAATGCGGGACAGTTAAACACAATGGATTTCCTTTGTGGGCAACAAGATTTCATCCTTTTCTAAAGGTAACTGAGCAATCACTACAAATTGTTCAAAGAAAAAGAAAAGTCTTACAACACCGAGATCAAAAATACACAGACAAAAAAAAATTAAATTTGAGTGCTAATTATAATTGAGCTCATTAACAACAATTCTAGCCTAACTGTGGCTCAAATTTCATTTTAATGTTCTTAAACTTCACCTTTTTTTAACATCACTAAACTGCATCACAGAAAACTAAAATTACATCCACCTTGAACACATGAAAAATGCAACCAGGGAGTCGAAACATTTTTTTTCCGGTTCAGTTACGGTTTGGTTTGTGCTTTTTATTTTGTTGGTTTTCAACGCTTATACGATTACAGTTTTAACCAGTTTTAATAATTAATCATTAAACTACTTATTTGCAAAGGAGCTCAGCTGCTTAGTATGCAAAATCATCAGCTCAATTTTTTTTTTTAATTTTACTATCACTTGTTCAGGGTCATAAAATAAGTAGCTTATTTTAATGGATGTATACACTGTAGGCCACTTAACTAAACAAATGAAAAAAAATTGAATTCTTTTAGGGCATGTGCTACTGAAGCCAGGGAAGGTACTAAAGTATCAGAAATTGGAGAAGTGAAATCACTTATTGGTCCCCCAACTTAATAGCAGAACATTTTCCGGGCCTTTGCTCCCCCAACCCACCCTACTGACAGTCTGTACTGTACGCGAGTACGTTTTTATTAATTTATTTGTATCTCAATACAGGCTAGGCTCTGAAAAGATCATTATGATGAGCAAAAGAAATGAATACAAAAATCTGGTAACAATTTTTACTACAATTTTGGTGTATCTTATACCATTGGTACCATGCAACAACGCCAATGTGGCATTGGTGTGGTATTTTGTTTGTGACAAAGCGCATGGCTGTGGGTCTCCATCTTCTGATTTTTAAATCTGTTTAGTCTTTGATTTTATTGACTAGCAAATTGCAAGAATCCATATTTCTGGAAAAGGGTTACAGTTTTAATCCAAATGACAACATGCTGATAGTTTTTATTTGTTGATGCCAGCTTCCAAGCATTGAATTGTTTCAAATTAGGATGCGTAACAATCACTGCATGTCAGGTCATTGTTGTGGGCTTACTGTACAAGTGTAATAGAAGATCTGACTACAATTTTGGTGTATCATTGTTATTGTGCAAACTATGACAGTCACCTGGCATCTGGTATTGCATGTTGACCCACAAGAAAATTAGTTGTAAAATACAGGTGCAGCATTCACAAAAGAAATAGCATTTTCAAAAAGTATTTACAAAGAAAAATGTCTGCCCTACAGTTTCTGCCAGGAGGAGGGGAAGAAACTAGTCTTGGTCTCAGATTTTGTAAGCTGTGTAGTTAGTGGAGACCGTTGTTCTCCTGTTGTATGTGACCACACACACATTGATTGTTGGAGCTTTCCACTAGTGTGAAAAAATTCTTAAAATCAAGTAATGAAAGAAAACATGATTTAGGAATCTATTAAAAAAAATAATAAAATGATATTTAAACGATACCTAACTGAAGAGCCTTGTATGTTCGCTGATCTGGCAAAATGATTCACCATTATTACAAAAATCTTGTGAAATATTTCTGTGACACATAATTACTCACTATTATGCTTACTGCATAGTTAGCTCAGCATAGCGTCATTCTAAACGACATGCTAGCACTCAAACTTATTCTGAATCAAACTAAAATCAGTCAAACTATACTTAAATAAAACAAGAACAATAAATTCCATTTCAGCACAAGGTATTCGTTATTAAAACTTCCGATTAGTTACTGTTGGTAAATATATATACCAGTATCCGCGATTACAGGACAGAGTATTGCTAAAAACAACAATGTTATCCAGTTATCCAGAAGAAATGTCAAACAGATGGACAAGGACTGGAAAAAATAACCCATATTTCATTTCGGTTTGGTTAAGGTTAATACCACTAATAAGTTTTTCGGTTCGGTTACGGATCGACTCCCTGACTGCAACTAATCGAGCCCACATCCCTTTTATGTCTAGTCGTGTTCCACATTCTACTACCAGATCTGCACAGCTGGTTCAAAATTTAAGTTACGCTTTGCAGTTAAAAAGGCGTTATGTCTAATTCTGGGCTACATACCCTGACAACCTTCTCTACCACCTAGCCAGCATTTAGCTCAACGTGCACAATTTTTTGGCTTCGGGCCTTGACAACTACAAGAACAATCTGTAGATTTACAGTTCCAAGCCCCATTTAGTTTTGGCCGCAAAATTTAACGGATGGGCCTATTAACTTGCCACTCGATATGACTGTTCTAACTTGAGACTGTTCCTGCATTCTAATTTAGTTCCGTAGATTTCTATCTACCCAGTCTGAGTACAGATGGAGAGTAAGACTTCCACAACCTATGCTTAAAACTTTATAAGGGGGAAAAAAATCCATAGAGACATCATCTTTTTGCGTCACCGGTATGCAGGCGAAATAAGCCAAAAAGGATAAAGCAGAAACATGATAGATCAGGAACATTTCTGTTAGTTATTCCCACGCTTATAACCCGCCTCCCAGAAAATCCGCACCACTAAAAAATAAGGCGGTTGTGTAAAAAAAAATTCTCGTATAACCCACACCCCATATAACTCGCGGGTAATCTACAAGGTTTAACAAAGTTTGAACGAGCTTAGTAGGGCGTACCGTAATACCAGGCTGTTTGCCTTCCAACACATATCTTGTAATCCACGGTCAAAAAAAAAACTATTTTGTCTTTTTATACCGTTTACTACCTTTATACTGCACAAGTCTTAGCACGTTTAACCATTGGTACCGTGCATAACCAGTAGTGCATGATAGTTCATCCGTGACAAATGCCAATGCTGCCTACTGGTTACGCGCTCCAGACACTCTTCTCTTGGTCCAGGAGAGGAAAGTTAGACCAGACCAGAACTGAGTAAGCGATCAACAATGTGATGTTAGATTGTAGAGCGGAACTGGCTGCTATTAATTACAAGGTGATTTCAAATTTCGATATTAACAATTCAAACAACGGGTTATGCACGTGAAATTACGGTAACCCTTTCCCTTATGGTCACAAAATACGGATAAAAGCTCCAACTAACAGCACAAACTTTTTAAGGTTCCGAACAAAGTGTGTAAGCACAGCCAAGTGCTTGAAGTAATCCAAACAACCGACATGAAATAAATAAAAATAAAGTTTTCCAAGCCAGGAAACCTACCTAGCTCTCAGGACTTGCCGTGTCGTTTCCAGCTCGAGTACCGACATATCTAGTACGCTACTGATACAAACCAACTTTGTACACAGATAGAGCATGCGTCTTACGTCTATATGTCAAATGGAAGAGATGCAAGTAACTTTGTTCCATACAAACATGTTTCCGCTTTATTTAAGCTTGCACACAAAAAAAAAAGCACCATAATAATCCCACCCCATCCAGGTTAAGCACATTTACCCAACCTAAAGAAACGGACAACAGACCCCAATTGGTGAGATCAACAGTAACCCTCATAGTTTTACTTAAACCCATGTAAAAACAAAATAAAAGCCAAAATGGTGTTTAACTTAGTTAGCTAACAAACATTCATCATTATTAATGAAGACATAAAAACGGGGAAAAAATAGACTAGTTTTCAAACTTTAGAGCTTGGTAATTTTTTGAAGTTTAGGCCACACAAAGCTAAAAACTGGACAGCACTCCTCGACCTAGCCAGTAACGCCCAAAAGAATAGCTTAATTTACATATTACTTCCTCCTTTACCTTCCTTCATATCTGTGCTTTGCTTTCGACGCTTCTGCCTTCGTTGTCTTTGTCCCCCTGCACATTAAGTCAATGATTATTACCCGACACGGGACAGTCTTTACTATGATGCAGCTAACTAACAGAAAGAACATCCTAAATTTTATTCTATGTTTAAGGCAGTTTGATTTTCTCGTCTATCGAGGGTATTATTTTCGTATTAATACGTACTACAAAATGTTGCTTTGAAGCACCAATTGAGCAAACCCTAGAATGCAATTAACACATAACCTCCTTGGCTTTCCACCCCCTCCCCCATTCAAAGCTAATTAAATCTAATAAATCCATAAAAACCCACTGTGAATGGCCCTTTTAATAAAACCCAGGTTATTCTTAACTCTTGCAAGATAGTGCACTAAGTCTACTTTGTTCTTTCCAATTTCACATATATCAGTAAGCTACATAACCAAACGTCGTGAGCTTCTTACCAGTTTCCATTGTGTACAAAAATATGCAGTCAACAAGCCCAAGCCCCGTGGTCAAGGTACTTGTCTAAAACTCCTAATCCACAGCAAACCTGTACTATCAGTTAGTAAACTTGCACATTATTATGGCAATATCATGCTATCAACAAGTCGTGCATTTAGCCAATGCAATTGCGACCCCAACCGCTACTTAGCCACTATCATACCGCAGAACCATAACTGTCATGCCAGTCCGTAAAACAGTTACAAATCTTGGTCAGCACTGCATAATTTTATACCAAAATAATATTAAGTCAGGTTATATACCTTCAAATTGAATTATGAGAAAACACACTCTGTACATCTGTAATACTAACTGGACCATTCGTAATTCAATACTTGCGTGTATGTATGGCTTCCTTGCTGCACACTACAAGCTTTACAATTTAGCACTCTTTGCTGTCGAGAGCAATAATGAAAGTGAGAATGAGATTTCTTTAAAAAAAGTTTCAGTCAACCCAAGTTTAAGCACACCCAATCCTACACTGCAACATTTCTTTTTCAGAAGTAGTCTGCAGAGTCGAAAACCTTTTTTTTTTTTATAATCATAAGAAGCTATTGTCAGCTTTCATGAATAGACATTCTGCTTTTACGCATTTTTTCTCTGGGACTTAAGTTTTGGCTTTTGATTCAAGCTGCTGTTTAATGTTAATACCATAAGAAAGCTTTCGGTAAAATTATGGAATTTGGTATAATGAAACATGAAACATGAAACATCAGCCATGGGACAGATATTAGCAAAGGTTTAGTGATTGTGCTTGAGGCCAGAAACCCAAGCCCATTTTTATTCCAATATCACTACAGTAACTACCATAAACTGGGCAGGTTCTTTTATATTTCTGGCTTTTGGATTGGTTTACTTTAAGACGCTAACATTAGTTTTTACTATCCTTTAGTTTTTACCTTCAGTAACTAATGCTAAAATTGCTATTTTACGCTGTTTTCACGCCTAGATCAAATAAGGACTATTAATTTGTCCCTCATTTAAAACAAGTTGCATCTAGTTCTCGCCACGGCACGCTGCTCTGCACTATTGTATATAAAGAGCAGCCATCTTTGATTTCTATGTCAAGCTGAGGGGCCTGGAAACAGCGATACAAAGTTTGGAAGTTGGGCATTGAATTTCGTGGCAAAGAGATTGACGAATGGAGTGTAAAATTTGATTACAACTGCAGTGAGCACAAATAAGCATATCAAATGTTTCGTACTCTCGTATATTTAAATTATATTAAAAAAAAATTCCCCATCTTAGAAAGAGGGCTTGGCAGATGGTTGGGTCAAGCATCCATTTTGCTGGATGGTTGGGTCCAGCTTTGTCCCCCCCCC
>JAHWFP010092371.1:33460-49909 GCA_023313725.1 Lithobius niger | reverse complement strand
CCGAAAGCTTGTCCGCCCAGACTATGAGCTTCCCAGCGATGTGTCTGGATAGAAACGCCAGTAAAGATCGAAGCCGGATTTGACAAGGAGTGAAGTTTCTTCCATGAGGACTTTGGGGTGTGTCTCCCCTCCTTCTTCATGTAGGCTGCAGCAGGCGTGTTGTCGGTCATAATGCCTAAGATTTTCCCTTGGAAGATGGTTTTTCCCAGTTTTCGATGGCTAGACAAACCACTCGAAGTTCGAGAAGGTTGGTGCGGAAAGATTTCTCTTCTTATAACCATTTCCCTGACGTTTCTGAATGCCTTCTAAGTGGCTCCCCAGCCTGAAGTTCATGCGTCTGTGAAAAGATGAACTTCTGGACTTGGTTCGTGAACCTGGACTCCTAGTGCACCCTGTTCGCGGCTAACACTGCAAAAACATTTCAGTTCCGGTAACAAGCTGCAAATTGCACATGGAAGGTGTACACATATTGCTGTTAATATCAGCATGCCATTGTCCGTGCGGACGTTAACGTTTCCTTAACCATAAAATCCACGTCGGAAGGGGAGAACGGGGAATTACGCGTCACAGAAAACTTGGTCGGAGAAATCTTCCATCGACAAATTTTGCAGAATGTTCGTCATCAATCAATTCTGGCTTATTAATTTTTGCAAACGCAGGTGGTATTAAAGGATCAATGCTCACTTCTTGAAGTCGTTGGTCAAGTGTAGATTGCTTGGCTATGGAGACCTTGGGATCCACGGAAGTAGAACTACTACGTTGTTGTTGATCCAGTTGAGCATTACGCTGCGCCGAATGTTTCCAAAGACAGAGAGTTCGTTTAATAGAACTGTGTAGCACACATAATTCACATTTGACAGTAGTGAAGTTATACTTTAGGTGTATACGGCATGAAAGTGCAGGTTGCTAGGCGACTTCTTGCAAGTACAAGCTTCAAAACTGCTCTTATTAATAATAGAATCACGCAACTTATTTTCTTCTGCCATGTTACGGCTGTAACGACAAGTAGTGGAAACCAGTGACATGGAGCGACTTTGGCACGATCCTTACCGATCGATGCCTAAAAACAATATGGGAAATCAAAGACAGCCGCTCGCTATATACAATAGTACAGAGCAGCGCACCCTGGCGGGAAATAGATGAATTTGTTTTAAATAAGGCACAAATAATCTTTATTTGATTTACGCATGAAAAAACCGTAAAATAGCTATTTTAATTTAATTACTGAAGGTAGGATAGTAAGAAACTATCTTTTCTTTTTACAAAAAAAAGAAAACGATAATTTTAAAATGTAAAATTAGTTTTTACTAACCTAAATACTTACTTCAGTAATTATGCTTAAAATCATCATTTTACGCTATCACTGCTCATTTATCAACTAAAAAACTCCCTTTTTTTTAGCTTGTATCCAACTTTCTCTCCTCTCCCGCCAGGGGCGCTGCTACTCCTAACTAGGAGGCCGCCATCTTGTTTGTTCCCCTTATCACATTTTGAACTCTCCTTTCAGTGAATGCGGGGAGGCGGGCGGGTTCTTACTGAAGTAAGTATTTAGGTTAGTAAAAACTAATTTTACATTTTAAAATTATCGTTTCTTACTACCTGCAAATACTTACTTCAGTAATTATGCTGAATTTGTCATTCAGGCGGTGGGGAAAAACCTCACTGAACCCGGGAGAGCTTGCCTACTACTGTTTTAACATGGAATAAGTCAACTTACCACTTCTACACAGTTGGTCTCGTCTCCTCTTCCAGTTACTTCACTGGCGTGCTTAGTTGACTGGGTGTCCCTAGTCTACACTCGAGGTGACTCCCTCAGTCTGAGTCAGCCCTATAGTTCATTCACCAGTGTGTGCCTCCGTCCGGGCGTCCGGGGGTCTTCAATTGAGAACGGCACCTGTCCTACTCCATCATCAAACAACTTTGCATCATCCCACACCACCACACTTTCGTGAACTTCAGCAAAGTCATTTTCGTTTGTTGACGCCATCTAATTTTCTCCCTCCGGTTGACAAGCTGCAGCCGTTTCGTCATCAACCAAACCTGCCGTTGCTGCCCTGGCCCTTTGATCTGCTTTCTGATCCAATTTCTTCCACGTATGCAAAATGTCCTTCATAGTTGAACGATGATGCAAATCGCACAGTTCACATACTTTGGTGACGAAGTTTCAGGGCCTGCACTCACGGCAAAGAGGGTGAAAATCTCTTGACTGTTTCTTGCAGCTACACGCATCAAATTTCTTCGAATTGAGTCTCCCACGTAATAGATCGTTTGATTCTTCTATCGTGGTCATAATTCTGCCCAGAAAAGTTAATAACTTTGCTTCCAAACAAGAAAACAAAGGCAGCGATGCCAAACACGTCCTACCCTAACAACGTGCTCAAAATGTGATGAGGGGAACAAACAAGATGGCGGCCTCCTAGTTAGGAGTAGCAGCGCCCCTGGCGGGAGAGGAGAGAAAGTTGGATACAAGCTAAAAAAAGGGAGTTTTTTAGTTGATAAATGAGCAGTGATAGCGTAAAATGATGATTTTAAGCATAATTACTGAAGTAAGTATTTGCAGGTAGTAAGAAACAGTAGTTTGCATGCCTGCAATAAAAGTAGCATTAATTTACAGAGCCAATTGCAAATTTAGGGATAGTTTTACAGAACTTAAAATTTATTTAGAAATGATGATTCTAGCAGAGAACTTGTTCTCGCAGGAGAATCGAACTTCTCCATGTAGAATCCGACAAAACTGTGTTACAAAATGGGGGTTCCTTCCCTACCACACGGCACCTTGAAAAGACATCATATTGCTCTTCAGCGTAGTAGTCCACACACACAAAAAAAAAAAAAAAAAAAAAAAAAAAACCCTCACTTCCGCTCCCTCGCTCATATGCGACGTGATGGCAGCGCTCCAGGAGATTAGCTAAACTAATCTAAATTATATTCAAATTAGAAAATAATTATTTTAAATTAATTTCGAACGTAAAATAGCAATCGAAGCGATTTTAGCACATATTGAAACTTAGTATTTTGCAGATAGTAAGAAATGAAAATCTGGAAGCACCACAGCTTTGACTCAACAGAAGTGCTGCCCACGATAGTGAGGAGCACAAGGCAAGGGAGGCATACTTGTATTTTCTTAGGCATATATGTGGCTCATTTCCATGTCCCTTCTTTTGCTGTAGAACCAAGGGCGACATTATCCGAAACTTGTTTTAGGGTCATTAAAATGATATTTTGGAATACAGATACTATAGTTCAGGATTTGGTACTGTACACAAATTAATTTTAGTCTGATAAGTTACGACTCAAATTAGTTTTCAATTGTGCTTATTTAAGAACTTTACTACACAATAATTAATGAGTTGTATAAAACGTATTTTAAAAAATAAGGGTTTTGTGAAATCATCATTACCGTAATATAGTCGAACTGTTAAGTCTACATTCAAACCATTCTGACGTTATGGCTCCGTTATTGCAGTCAGTAGCAGCGAGCACGATTGCAAACAGACTGTCACAGTCACCAAGTATGCAATTTAACAGAGGCTTAGTTGTTGGAATAGACAGTTCCCTGTTCGAGTGTTGGTCGTCCGCTCCAGGTCACTTTTTTAAAGTCCACTATCAACACGACTTCTCAGGTTCCACAATTACAATTATAATTTTATAAGCAGTTAAAAGTTTAATACTATAAAACAGTCTCTACAGTCATCAGGAGTTCATAGTTAGACTTGCATATGCAGTTCAGCCAAACTGACGTCGTTAGTCATTAAGTTTTCCCAGTAATACTGCACCTTTACAAGATATACTATGGTAAATGGTTCATTAAGAGGCCATGGCATTTAATATTGGCCCAGTGAAATTAAAACCAAGTTTACCTTATACAAGCATTAACAAGTCTTCTTACAGGGAAACAAACAGTGCTGACCAAGGAGCAGAGTTAATGGTACGTTTCTTTTACCAAGGCAGTAAAAAATTCCCATACGCACACATACAATAAACTCAGGACGCACTAAAAATGGTTCACTACTTGTTCCAGAAAAGTTGCTGGTAACGCTGCATTAAATTGTTGGTGACCTGATTTAACAATACTGTTAATAAAATAATGCATTTTGTTTCCCAGTATATTGCCTACACAAGAGGGAAAAAACCTAGCCCAAAAAAAAATTTTGACTGTAACAATTCTTAAACCTATTAGTCTGTTAGTGTTGTGTCAATTTGTCTTTCTGAAATGGTTCGGTTTCAGTTATTATTGCATTATTAATATTATTATTTGAAATTGTACTGCTCTCAACCACAGATTTCTCTAGACAGACCGTTTTGCCCTCGTTTGGGCTTGTAAGTAGAGAATACTGTGTGTATAGGCCCCTTGCTGGTGGTAATTTTAGTATAAAACCTTTTTTGTTTGCTGAAACCACAGTAGGGATGCACCGAATACAAAATTTGCCGAATACCGAATATACAACCAAATACTTAAGTTGCCGAATGCCGAATATATAACCGAATACTCAACTTGCCGAATATCGAATACCGAATATACAACCGAACAGTTAAACTGCCGAATACCGAATATTCGGCACCAAACAATTTACATATTCGGCCGAATACCGAATTGTTCGGTTATGTGCCGAAAATGGCCGAATAGGCCGAATACCGAATTATTCAGCCAAATATTTGACCGAATACCTGTAATTTAACATATTTGATCATTTGTTCCTTCTTTTAGAAATGTCAGAAGACAATTCCTCACAAACCAAAACGTAAATGCTTAGCTAAACGTTCTTACATTCACACAATTACATAAATTTATACTAAAAAATATTCGGCCGAATACCAACAAATCTTAACACTATTCGGCCGAATACCGAATAGCACTATTCAGCCAAAATCAGTATTCGGCCGAATACTTGAATTTTTGGCCGAATATACTGAATAATTACCGAATATTCGGTGCATCCCTAAACCCTAGTCCGATTTTGGGCTTGTTAAATTATTATTTTTTTCCAAATTGTGTTCCGTTTGTTTCCGTTTTTTATTACAGAATCAAGGATAACATATTATGACGCTGCTTGAACATCTTGTTCGTTGAAGGTTTTAAATTTATTGAATTACTGTATCTTTACGACACCATTTAAAATTAAAGTATCAAACATACATTTTCGCAAGCATTTTATTAATATGTATTAATAATTTATTTATGTTTATTTATTTCCTGAACCCGTACAACATGGTACAACAATAAGAGCAGGGTGGTGCAATCTAAGGTTGAGATGCAGAGTCCGTAAGATGTTGTAAGGCTGCAATGCCCTCAGTATGTTCGTGGGCCTGGAGTCTCAGCAGCCTCCTGTCATGCGACGTACCGATGTCACACCAGCCATTGACCAGAAGAAGCCCCTCTGCAACTACATTTCCCACACTATGGCTCAAGCCCTAAGGCCCTCCAAAGTAAGCCATGACCAACCAATGGCTTGAAGGAAAGATTGAAGCAAGGATTGATTGAAGCCAGAGTCGTCGGTTTCATCAGCACTGCCAAGTCCAGAGTGAAAAGGAGGGTGAGCACGAGCGTGGACTTCCGATACCACGGGCCTCCGAGACGCCAGAGGAACCGTGGAACCAGGGGTGCACCTCTGCCGCGATTCAGGGAACTAGAAGCCGTCAAGGATCGACCTTCGCAGACTGGGTAACAACAACCCTGAATGGAGTGGAAAATAATCAAACTGTTTTATGATCCTTTAACCTTTATTTCCATCAACATCTGGGCAACTATCCGTCTTTCGCATTGTTTTCCTTTTTTCCTCACTTCCTCTCTAATCAATCTTAAGTTCAGGGCAGTTAGCAAAAGAGCAGACGAATAAAAACTCAACATGATATTCACCAGTACTGATGTTAGGCTAGGCCGGCTCAGCTTTATCATTTCTGGGTTGAGCCTTCATCTTGACAGCAGCTAAACGGAATATAGCGTACCTTGGGAAACGTTCATCTATATCCTCCATACGAGTTGTGGTGCAATAAGATGAAAGGTGAAAACAATCCTCCGCTGATATGGCTCCAGTTTAGGCCAATATCATAGAAAAACCCTAAACACGACTTACATGTTCTTACGTTTTCTTTGCCCCCAAAAAAAAGAAAAAAGAGAAAGGGAAAAAAGGGGTGAAAAGGCAGAGCGAGAGGAGATATGCTTGCGAGGAGACGAAATAGTGCTACAATAAGCACAATATGAGGGAAAACAATACTAACACTCACCGACCATGGGCAAAAATACAGCAACAACAAAACTATCAACTACAAGCCAATGACACTATTAGGCGACTAAAGCCTACAAGCCATGATAACAATTCCTGTTTAGTACAGTGTTGAGCCATACACCATTGTAAATGAAGCCCTTTGTTAAAACAAAGTTTAAAGTTTACAGCAAAATCTCCAGCAGGGAAAAAAAAAACATTCGCCACTATAAAGACAGGAACGTCAACATTTTAGCTCCAGACAGCTAGAAGTTGGGGATAAAAATCCCCCGACACACCCCCTCTGGGACTGTCGTAGTAGAGGTGTATCAGGTCCATTAAAAAAGCACATAAAAGTAGAGATATACAGCCATCTCAACTTAAAGCAACTTAAACTGAACACCAAGTTTAAAAGAGTGTTAGTAAAAAACAACTGTTAGTACCACCTGGATCAAAGGTGATTTTTATTCTTAAAACGTAGTTAGTTACTTTAGATTAAAAGGTTTATTTTTTAGTTTAACAAACAAACCAGAACGTTAGCAATTTACCGTCATCTATAACGGCAATTACTGGGGTTAGGGAAAAGAGTTACACCATATTTAACAGACTAACAATGTTCGAGACTCGTCAGATTAATCTGCGGAATAAAGGATGAAAGCTTTTCCTTGGAAACGGGTCTAGTCAACAGGTCAGCGATTAAAACATTTCCTGGCATAAAAACGAGACGAGTCCGCCCCCCCCCCACGAGGTCTCGCAGGTACCAGACCTTACGAGCATAATATCTCGACCTTGTGCCACAAGTTAAGCTAGACACCAGGTCGATTGCGGATTGACTGTCGGTGAAGACGCTGTAAGGCTCAAGGGACAGTTCCATTTGGTTTAACTCTGAGAGTAGACCATGTATCCAGACTAGGTCTCTACCGCACTCAGTCAAACCTATGAGCTCCGCCTCAGAGCTACTGAGCGTGACCATTTTTTATTGAACGGTTTTCCAAACGACCAGTCCCCCTGCAATTCAGACCAAATGTCCCGAGTACTCCCGACAGTCTTTCGTTACCGACCAGGTGACATCAGAGTACCCTTCAGGTTTCTGATGAACCTTGGAAGGATAAAATAGCTGAAGATCCTTCGTTCCTTTAAGGTAACGAACAACTCGCTTGGCTGCCACCCAGTGCATCTCCCTAGGTGCAGAGTTGTACCTAGAGAGGTTTATAACTGCATGGCTAATGTCAGGCCTCATGCCTGAAACAAGGTACATTAATGACCCTATAAGGGATTGATACTGACTAATATCCAACACGGGTGAGTCCTGGCACTCGTTTATGTTAAGTGTAGTTAAGGACGGTGTCCCCACCGGTTGCAATCCTCCATATAGAAAGCTTTTAAGGATCTTTTCAATATAAGCCACCTGGGAAACAGCTATACCACCGTGAAGTGACTCTATGGATAGGCCTAGGTAAAAAGAACTCATTGTTTCAACGAGTGTGAAACGAGTGCTGATAGTTTTACACATCTGATCTATTAGTTCATCTGTACTACACATAAACATATCATTCACGTGTATTACCATAGCAATTACGTCATTTTCGACGAGTTGATAGAACAGGCAGGGCTCTGGCGAAAACCACACTTTAACATGGTATCCTTCATCATACAAAACCAGCATCTCCCCGCCTGTTTTAGCCCACACAATGATTTATACAGTTTACAAACTCTCGTGTCGGGTTTTCCGTCGGACCGGGGCGGGAGGTAGCCCCCTGGCAGACGTAAAAAAATGAGACGGTCGATTAAGCCATGTAAATAAGCTGTCCGTATGTCTATAGCCCTAAAGCTGTACCCTCTCAAGGTAGTTAATGAAAAGAGGAACCGTAAGGCGGCGATACGCATCACTGGCGACCTATAGTCCCCGAAATCTCGGCCCGGCCGGGCGGAATTCCCACACGCTATAAAACGAGCTTTAATATTCTGCAATTTACCTGATTTGTCATATTTCTTGCTGAACACCCACTTGGAATGCATAACCTTAGCGTTACGGGGCCTAGGCACCACCTCCCACACATTCATTTCTTCAAGTGACAAAATCTCATGCCTCATTCCAGGAATCCACGTCGGGATCCTGTTGACACTCCCTATAAGTTGTAGGTATAGGCCTGTCGTGGCATATCACGCACGCCACCCATTAGCATCAATAACATTTTCAAAATTCACACCCCTAGACCCACGTTTACGAGGAGAGTGCCACCTCGAATTATACCACTTGGTTTGAGGGAACTCAAGAGGGCTTGAACATGAGTTAGGAACCGCCTCAATGTCCTCCCACATGCCACCAGATGAATCACCATCCGGTGTATGACCTAATAGCTGGGGGGACACACCAAGGTTATCAGAAAATTCTAAAGGGCAGTCAAGATTTATCACGTGATAATTTAATTTAGGTTCTACAACCTCTACCGGGAAACCAAAAGCACTTTGTTTTACATCAGCGTTTTCAAGTTCAATTACAGATACACATGGTAAAAAGTTGTTCTTAAAACCTGGTTGACAAGACTGTTCGGGTAGTACAGATGGAGAGGTATCCAAAACCCCCTCTACTTGAGGCAATATAGAACCTTTATTAACACTAATTACAGGTGTAGTTATCGCATCCCCCTCGAATTTGCATACTTCATGTACCTTTACATCTTGTTTAGCTTCAGTATTAGACGTACGGGGTTGCAGGTCAAGTTCAGAGGAATAACATTCAAAGGGTAACGTAACGTTAAGTTCAGGAGACTCAAACTGAATTGGGCGAGGAAGGAGGAGATCGAAAATTATCTAACAAATTAGTCAAAGGTTCAGAAAAATCCGGGGAGGAGGATCGGGGAATTAGGTTAGGTGCATTCAACCCATAATGTGGCTTTTCACAGTGATATGGAGGAGTTAGTTCAATTAGGTTAGGTACATCATACGTTTGAGGAGCGTAAATAAGTTTACGAATTGTCAGCTGAGGTAAAATTGACGTAACATTAACGTCTGAACTTTCCCTGATTTCGCTTGAGAGGCTAAGTCAATCTAAATCCAATATAGAACTAGCAGGCACAAAAACAGAGGGTGAAGGTGTTTCACATAAGGGGGACAGTTTGACACCGTTTTCCTTTAAAGCAGTACCAAAGGTTTTTCAGGAACCAAACATCTGCCTAAAGCGTTATCTAATGTAACAGGAGATAAAACAGTACGATTTTCCTTTAAAAACAGTAGCAATTTTCAGACAAACATTTGTCGGAAACGTTATCTGATGTAACGGGAGACAATACGGCAATGTTATTGGCTTATAGTTGATCGTTTTGTTGCCGCTGTATTTTGTCCCATGGTCGGTGAGTGCTAGTATCGTTTCCCCTCATATTTTGCTTATTGTAGCACTATTTCGTCTCCTCGCAAGCATATCTCCTCTCTCACTGCCTTTTCACCCCTTTTTTTCCCTTCACTTTTTTCTTTTTTTGGGCAAAGAAACCTTACGACATGTAAGTCGTGTTTAGGGTTTTTCTCTGATATAGGCCTAAACTGGAGCCAGCCATCTTGGTTGGAACCTAGAAGGAGGATTCTTTTCACCTCTCATCTTAATGCACCACAACTCGTATGGAGGATATAGATGAAAGTTTCCCGAAGGTTCTGTTTAGCTGCTGTTAAAATGGAGGCGCAACCCAGAAGTGATAAAGCTGAGCCGACCTAGCCCTATCGTCAGTACTGGTGAATATCATGTCGAGTTTTTATTCGTCTGCTCTTTGGGGTGCTGAATTTTGCTAACTGCCCTGAACTTAAGATTGATTAGAGAGGAAGTGAGGAAAAGAGGAAAACAATGCGAGACACGGATAATTGCCCAGATGTTGATGGAAATAAAGGTTAAAGGATCATGAAACAGCTTGTTTATTTTCCACTCCATTCAGAAGAGTATCGGCTGTTGTTACCCAGTCCGCGAAGGTCGATCCTCGACGGTCTCTAGTTCCCCGAATCGCAGCCGAGGTGCACCCCTGGTTCCACGGTTCCTCTGGCATCTCAGAGGCCCGTGGGATCGGAAGTCCAGGCTCGTGCTCACCCTCCTTTTCATGTGGTAGCCTGTAATTAGTGTTAATAAGGATTCTATATAGCATCACGTAGAGGGGGTTTTGGATACCTCTCCATCTGTACTGCCCAACAGTCTGGTCAGCTAGGTATTGGGGACAACACTGTTCCGTGTGTATCTGACCCTAATCCTACATTGTGTCAACCCAATACTTTATCTAGTGGGATAAGTGGGGTCGCAGACTCGTTGTTTGTTAACATGGGTACTTGTAATGGTCAAAACTCGCCTGTAACACCTTAGATGTTAATTTACTCCACCGACGCTTGGGGCATATTTCCCTTGAGAGGATTAGGAGGATGGTGACCAAAGGTACTTTAATAATACCAAAACTGACGGGAAAAATTCGGGCCTCTTGTGATGTTTGCTAAAGACAAAGATACGCCGTTCCAGCCACCCTCATGTTTCTCATTCTAACCTAGTTAATCGGTTTTTTTTATGGTCTGTGGATGAGTGTTTTGTGTCTGGTATCGGACTTTTTGGGGGAAAATATTATTTATAATATCCGACAGAGGGACAAGATGTATATTTACTCATATTCTTAAGAGTAAGGCAGAGGTGGTGGATGTTCTGATAGCAGGGATACGCTACCGCCAAGCCGAAACTGGTCTGACATTATCACGATTAGTAACCGATGGTGCTTTAATGTATAAGAAACATCGGTTACAAGACTTCTTAAGGAGCAATGGAACGCAGAATAGCTGCACAGTACCGTACGTACCACAGAGGAACGCTGTGAGCGAGCGACTAAATCTTTCAATTAAAACGATCGCATGATCGCTCCTAGAGGATGCAGGGCTTCCCGCGTTCTTTTGGGGAATGGGGTGTTTAGAGGGTCCTACATCCATACTTCGGTGTTACCAGATGAGATATCGCCCATTCAGGTGTGGAGCGGAACTGTGCCCGACGTAACGAAATTTAGGAGGTTTGGTTGTCTTTCTTACACCCTGTAACACGGCCTCAAAAGTTCGGAGTTATTGGCGCTCCTTGAATTTACGTTGGTTTTGATTACTTACGTCGCGCGTACAAAACCTACGATCCGGTAACTAGTCGAAGTACATACTAATATTCGCTTCGTGGAAGAAACTAATAGTGGGGTTTTTTTATTCCTTCAGGGCCCAAGTTCAGACCGAGCAGCAGGTGTCTGAGGATGTTTCAGAGACTACTCAAAGCACTACTACTGAATCTAGTACTGCGAGCCATAATCCTGCGCCCGTAATGTCTACTATCCCTGCATCTCCACCTAACCTTAGCCCGTGCAATCTGTCACTCCCCAAAGCAGTCCCGGTAGTGCCCCTCTTTCCCACGTTTCAGGGGAAGGAGAGTTCAATTACGAGACGTCTAATAAAGGTGACGGAACTTTGAGTGATATTGAAAATCTAAGTTCCGAGACCCCGTCTACTGATGGTAATCCTGAATACAAGACTGCGGATCCTCTTAGTGGGCCTAAAAAACTTGTACCAGTTGCCCCCGGTCGGGCTAGAACTCCAACTTTGAGGGAACAGGCTGGTAAAGTGGCAGCCACTTTGAGAAGGTCCCGACGCCTTCAGGGTCTCGAACCCGATATTGTTAGTCTGTTAAATAGGTTGTAACTCTTTTCCCTAACCCCAGTAATTTCGTTATAGACGACGGTAAATTGCTAACGTTCAGGTTTGTTTGTTAGACTAAAAAATAAGCTTTTTAAGCTAAAGTAACTAACTACGTTTTAAGAATAAAAATTATCTTTGATCCAGGTGGTACTAACAGTTGTTTTTCACTAACACTCTTTTAAACTTGATGTTGAGTTTAAGTTGCTTTAATTTGAGATGACTATATCTCTACTTTTATGTTTTTTTTTTAATGGACCTGATTGATACGCCCTACTACGACAGTCCCGGAGGGGGCGTGCCAGGGAAATTTTTACCCCTTCCTTTTTATCCCCAACTTCTAGCTGTCTGGGGCTAAAATGTTGACGTTCCTGTCTTCGTAGTGGCGAATGTTGTTTTTCCCTACTGGAGGTTTTGCTGTAAACTTTAAATGTTAAGCTTTACTGTAACAAAGGGCTTCATTTACAATGGTGTATGTCTCAACACTGTGCTAAACAGGAATTGTTATCATGGCTTGAAGGCTTTAGTCGCCTAACAATGTTATTGGCTTGTAGTTGATCGTTTTGTTGCAGCTGGATTTTTTCCCATGTTCGGTGAGTGCTAGTATTGTTTCCCCTCATATTGTGCTTATTGTAGCAGTATTTTGTCTCCTCGCAAGCATATCTCCTCTCTCTCTGTGTGCCTTTTTACCCCTTTTCTTTTTTGGGCAAAAAAAAATTAGGACATGTAAGTCGTGTTTAGGGTTTTCTCTGATATAGGCCTAAACTGGAGCCGGCTATCTTGGTTGGAACCTAGTATGATTGTTTTCACCTCTCATCTTAATGCACCACAACTCGTATGGAGGAATGGTTTGTACCATGTTATAGATGAACGTTTCCCGAAGGTACGCTATATTCCGTTTAGCTGCTGTCAAGATGGAGGCTCAACCCAGAAGTGATAAAGCTGAGCCTGCCTAGCCCTAACGTCAGTCCTGGTGAATATCATGTCAAGTTGCGAGAGACAGATAGTTGCCCAGGTGTTGATGGAAATAAAGGTTAAAAGGATCATAAAACGGCTTGTTTATTTTCCACTCCATTCAGAAGAGTGGAAGAGTGGTTGTTGTTACCCAGTCCGCAAAGGTCGATCCTCGGCGGCCTCTAGTTCCCTGAATCGGAACAGAGGTGCAGCCCTGGTTCCATGGTTCCTCTGGCGTTTCAGAGGCCCGTGAGATCGGAAGTCCACGCTCGTGCTCACCCTCCTTTTCATGAGCAACATGTGCCAGTGAACATGCCACCATCACGACAAGCTTTGCTAGGAGCGCGACATTCAAATGTAAGACAAAAAACTTGTGTTCCGCAAACTCGTGAGCCTAACGAAGGCTGAAGACAAAAAGTATTGTACTTATTGTTATCAGCCGAAAATTCGCTTATCATTTTATCAAGTTAATGTGTAAAATTGATAAAACATTTGGTCATAGCGTAATTATATATTAGTAACAGTGTTCCAGAGCAAAGTAAAATGTGCCTGTCGGCATTCAGATTGGATTAGTGGTAAATAATTTTGATCTAAATAAATTTGATCTAATTCTCTGTTCGTTTACTGTAGACCTTCCCTTTTTTGATTTGACCAACAGACACCATTCCACTAGAATACATCCTTTGAAGTCGGAGGTTCCGAGTTCAAATCTTAACTGTTGAAAAAATTTCTTTTCGGTTCGGGTCATGAATATATGGAATGCCCTTAGCACGGATGAATGCTCAAAATGTGATTCAGTTTCGTAGAATGATAAATAGTTGTAAAAGAGCATTTTTGTTTTAAAGGTCGCAGTGTTAGCGGCTCGCAAGTCACACTCCTTCCGGTAACCATCCACAAATGGTGGTAAATTTCATTTTATTATTATTATTATTATTATAAATACAGGTTTCCATTATCTTTTGGACTTAAAAGTCAGACTGCCAGAGCGGGATTTGAAACCTCGACCAAAGGATACTACTGTGCCACTAAGCGTCAGTATGGTTTAACAATACAGCTTCAGCCTTTGGTTTCAAAGGTCGAGGGTTCAATTCCTGCTCAGGCAGCAAGTCCAAAAGGCCACCGAAGTAAGTTAGCATTTGTATTTATTTAAGGTAGATAAGGTGGTTTCTTAGGGCCGTTCTTGTGACGAGAGGTATTCTCAGAACAATTAAAAGACTATCCTCGGTGTATTCTTGCACTATATATGTATCTTACATTATAACATTCAAAACCACAAAACTAGCCCATGATTTTGAATGTGCTTTCTGTTCCTCTTTGGATAAAGAAATTTACGGTTATACCTTACAAATCATGGTAGGCTGGTATGGTATGCTTCTTGAATATGCAGTGGAAAGTTTCTAATTATTGTATAACCCTTCTACTCCATGCCAGGTAGTTTATAATTTAAAATACAATGTAACAACATGTAACAACCCTACAAGAAAGTTGCATAAAGTTCATGTTGGCCTCGTCACGTTTGGCTTAACGTCAAAGCCTACCTTAGGTTATGTATTTTTTGTAGGATGTCGACAGCCACACACAGTAAGAAATAGTTTTTATGGAAGCAACTGGTTGCTCATGTTACTTTTCTTATTTAATGGTGACGGTTTATAATTTTGTAAAGCTGACTCTTTTTTCTTTCTCGTAAACTGGGTAACAAAATGCATCACAGTATAAGCAACTTGTCATCTACATCTAAATATTATATAAAAAAAAAACCCACGTCAAAAATCGCAGGTTTTTATATTTGCTACACACCTCAAGAGACACCCAATGCCAAAACAGTGAAAATTTTCAAGGCTAATTGGACGATCCATAACAAGTCCTTTCTGACAAACGTTAACTGAAAATTTTTTACTGACAACAGTTAGAAATTTTAACCATAATTGTTAAAAAAAAAAAAAACCGTAATAATCATCCACTAAACATAAACACACAAAATAATGCTGCTAACATTCCCCGTCTGTAAGGACACGAGCCAGTAAACTTTAAAAAAAAATAGAACTGGCAGTGGAAAGAGTATTTCCTTTGTACGAACAGCGTACTGCGCTAACACCATTATGGTATGCTCACTTGAGTGAGATTCGTACGCGCACTGTGAATTCACCATATAAAGAAAATATTTTTATTGAATGAATAAACCTACAATTTAACTAAACCTAATTAAACAATGTGTTCAGCAAATCTTCGTGCTGGTCAAATAAAACTGCATATAAATGATAGTAACATTCCTTCTAACAGCCAATTTGCAACATGATTGAAAAAGTCAAAACGAGCCGCACTAGTCAATTAATCATGTATTGGTTGGTTTGAACGAAGGCAGTGTTCGACGTGCACTTAAAGTAACACTGCTAAAAATATCCATGCTAAAATGTCAGGGCCAGCAACTTTTCACGAATGAAAACAGGCATTTGTATTTTCCTAATTGTATTCTATACACAATCTATACAAAGCTTCAACCTACAATATTCAAAGTATAAAATAATACATTAACAGGACTCGGAATCGTCGATAGCCATTTTGGTTAGCAAAAGCATAACCCATTAAGCCAAAATGATCAAAACAATAGTTTACCAAAATAATTCAAATTGATTTGATTAAACTAACAAAGAAAACAAACTTAAAACCTTTCACACACACAAACACACACAATCATCTTCACTTGCATAACAACTGCGGTTCTGCCAAGCACAAGCCCACAATGTCTACTTCAGATTGGGCCATTACTAACGAGGCAGGGAGGGAAATGTGAAAGCAGGCAAAAGCAGTGATATATGGGAGTGATTGAGAAGCAGCTAAGAAAGTGAACAAGAGGGACTCACAGCAGAGGAGATTCCTCCTTATTCTCTATGATGATATGATGTCCTTTACCAAATGACTCGCCTTCGTATACTAATTTGCCATCAGCAAATCGGGCACTGTATCGATTTTCTTCGTTGCGAAAAGCATCTGCATTGCAAGCAAATGTCACTGCATTAACAACAGTAACGGACGGTAAGTAGGAGGTTAAATGTCAAAATTGGACTGCACACCTTTACGTGTTATCGCAAAACAAAAATGGAAGTATCAACTACTGCACATATCAGTGGCAGCATATGGATTAAGTTTTTTTTGCGATTGCATTAACCTAACGAACGAAAGGCAAAGTTATCACTTGAACGCAACAGACAAAACAATACAAATACTGTACAATGCAAGCTACTAAAATCAAACGACTGCAACAGTACATAAAATATTTTCATAGTTTAGTTTCAAGCTTGATTTAGGGTTAAACACATGAAGAGTTGTTTGGTAGGCAGCTATACTTTAAGCAGATATTTGCAAAACATATAGGCCCAGTAGCAAAAAATTGCTCTCTTCAACTAATGAGCGAAAAATAACAATAGCAGCACACCGTCATAATTTTTTTTTTTGTGAATTTAAGAATTAACAATCACGTCACTTAGGCACTTTGTCATTTCATTTCTATTCTAATAGTCCATTAACAACAAACCTAAATTTCACGGATGTAATGTTTGACAAACTTCTGCCAGTCTTATGCCAAGGAGTGAGTAGTGGTTGCTAATTTTAC
>JAHWFP010092371.1:0-12870 GCA_023313725.1 Lithobius niger | reverse complement strand
CACGAGTCCGAGTTGTGAGTTTTAGCGAACTTGGTAGTGTTATTTTAAAACAAGATGTGATGTCGCAACCGAAAAGATGAGCCACAATGCTGTCTCCAATGCAACACGGATTATTTGCACTCGCCAACAACTGCCTATGCCCAGCGTATTATTTCAACATTAAATTGCTTAAATAAATGTTTACGGTATGCAACTTGAATTTATTGTGATATTCATAATAGCTTCGCTCCATTTTGTTGGTAGTGTAACTGATGATGCCCTAGTTATTTAGGAAAGTTATTGTTATAGCGAGGTAGAATGAAACTGGGGAATGAAATATACTATCGTGTTGTACCACGTTTATTGTGATAACAGGAGGTATTGTTATAAAGAGGTTATACTGTATGCTATACGAGCAAGATTTGTCCACATTGTGAATTATTCAGGTTTATTGGTGCAGATTTTTGGTTCTTACAACTGTATCGGTAAGGAGTTTAACAAAATCAGCATTAGTGATCACTGATAAGATTCAGTAAGATTACTCAGCATGCAGAGTTTTAGACTAATTGGAGTGGTATAGGTAAGGCACACAAAAAATTATTAGTATGACAAAATAATAAACCAAATTACCTTTTTAATGGCCGTCCAATCTTCTAAAATCTCCGAGTCGTGAAGCATGTATACAATATATGGACGTACTAAGTGTTAAGGAATGCTAAAATATTTAATAAAAGTGAACTACTTCCAAGTATTAACACACAAAAATAAAGATGCCTTTGCAGTAACAATGACTTACTTGTAAGTCTCCAAGCTCTGTAAATAAGCAAATGTTATTCAGCACACATTCAGTTTTGCTTCAGAAGACTAAACTGCAGATTAAAGTCCCAAGCTCTTGGCCTTTATGGTATGGTGACTAGGACTGTGCGAAAATCGAAACTTCGGATTCGATTTCGATTTTATTATGCTATCGAAATCGAATCGAATCCGTCAGAATCAAAATCGAAAAGTCGATTAACGAGATTCCCACCGATTAACGAGATTCCCACCGAGTAACGAGATCCCCATCAAGTAACGAGATGAATTATTTTCAATTTTATGAAAAATGTTAAGTAAATACACTTAATAAAGTTTAACAAAAAAAATTTGAATCAAGTAAAGCATTAACTTTAGTAAAAAATGTGTAATGACTTCGTTTTATATGGCAACTGTGCATGGTACCATACTGATCATTGCGAAAATAGCGTAGTCATTACCTTACAACATGCCAGTGTAAGTTTAGCAATCAACTAAGAGGCAATAATTTGCCAAACTTGCACAATATATAAAGTTAATTTGACTAAATAAAATCTAAGGATGTTGCTACTCAAAAGGGGGTGTGTGTTAAAACCAAAATGTAGTTTTGCGCATTAAATGAAGACATAATTCAAAGTTTAATGTATTGGAGTAACATTAGTTTATAGGAGTGTAATTACTTAAAATTAATATCTTTTTCAAAGGCTAGCCCTTATTGATAAAAATTGAAAAAAAAGTTTAAATCGAAAAAGAAAAAAAATTAATTTCGAAATCGAATAATAATCGAAATCGAGGTATCTTCTCCAAAATCGATCGAAATCGAATCGAACCCTAAATATTAAAACCGCACACCCCTAATGGTGACCAGTAAGAGTTTTCATAAAACGACTCAAGGAGCTATCCATAGTGTATCATGGTGTGGTGAAAAGGGCCCAACACTTCCACAACACAATCATGTAGCCTGCTGCGAAGAACCCATGCTAACAGTGGACTTTTTGGTGCTGCCTACACAGGCGCTCCTTTGGCAGTCAATTCTGGCACCTGCTTAGGAGTTGGTTATTTCACGCATAGAGGGAACAGAATGGTGGCAGTATGACCTTGGGTTTGTGGTTGATGTACGGAGGTGGCTCGAGACCAGAACTTGGTGGCAATAAGATTACATATACAGTCAAACCTCGTTATAACAATACCTCTTACAGCAATAAACCGGCTATAACAATGCTATTTTCCAGGTTCCGTAAGCAGCAATGCATGCAAAAGTGATTGATTATAACAATAAACCTGATATAACATTTTACTTTTCAAGGACCCTTGGACATCGTTATAAAGAGGTTTCACTGTACAAAAATGCGTCCAGTGGTGGCATTTGAGGAGATGGAGCCAAGTCAGCTGCTAATCATGCTGTGGGTAGCTATCCCCTACCTACAATCTTGTTTCTTGTTTGCATTACTGTGTTTTTCTGTCTTATGAGATACCAAATCATTTATTACCCTTTTTTATCGCAGCTAAGACATACGGTCAAAGTATTTTAACAGGCTGAGCGAAGGTTGAATACTCTACTGAATAAGGCTTTTGTTATTTTGTTTGGTAACAAACTACAACTAAAATCATTCGCAGGGAACCTTTGTTAGGTGGTTCCATCTTCTGACAGCAAGCGGCAATTTTTAAAGTCTGTCTCAACAGGTGGCACCATTTTAAACACGCGACCGACAGTAAGCACCAAATTTTCAAAGTTTCCAAAGTCTTGCCAATGTATGGTGCCACTTAAGGCAAGCGAACAAATCTAGATAAGCCATAACATCTCCAAAAATATTCCAGACAGTAATTTTCACCTTTAAACTCGTGCTTTTTGTGCACCAAACCTCCCTTGCCAAAAATTTTCAACTAAACAAAATTGTGAACGTTATTATTCCCAACACACAAAATCCAAATTCAGTCACAGGGCCTTGCTTTACGTGGCCGCTGGAATAAAAAAAAAGGGACTCCTTCCCCCCAATGGACGAATAAAGATGTCTGTTTTTTGTATTGTACTATAAACCGCTCGGAATGTAAGGTGAATTGCATGTTCGGACTTACAAAATTTAATAAGTGGGCACAATTTTACGCAGGGTTGGAAATAATTATAATTATTTTAAAATAATCAAATTAATTGGATTATTTTGATTATAATCAAGATTATTATAATCAGATTTTAATAACTCGTAAGATTACAACAATAATTATGACATTTTTAAAGTTGTGAGAGTTTGTTCTATTTCTTGCTTGGCAATTGCTACTGCCAAAATGCCATTGCTTATAGTATCTGAAGTTTAAAACGCGATTACCACGTGTAAATTTCAACTAAGCCATTTGGCAGTAACTATTATTAGGGTACAGTAATAATACTTAGTAAAGTCGGTGTATGCATTTTGGCACATTGGCACATTTCTCACACATGAGCTGATTAAATGAACAGTCACACCAGCTGTAGTTGCTAGTTGCAGCCTAGAGTACATAAGTTGCAAAGTCCTTTAGTTTTTTCCTGGATTTAAGGGTCTGAATGTTGCCTTTAATTTCCTACTTTTTAGCAAAATAAAAAAAAGTTGCCCACAAAAGGTTAAATAAGAAAAGTTTTTGAGAGAAATGAGCTTTCTTGCACATACGTTAGGCCGGGAAAAAAAATAAGTTTGGTTCTCGGGCATTTCGAAGGTCGAAAAAGGACCAGGCCACCCGGCTTTTTATTTTATTATTTATTTTCAAAATGCTATGAAAATGCTCCACATTTTTCTTTAACCTTTTAAGCAGTATGAATGTATATATACGTCCAAAAAAATCATCCCAAACACTGTAACGACGTATATACACGTCGAAGCTTTGAAGGTAAACTATGGGTCGAAAAACGCAATTTTCCGCCAAAATATCGAAATGCGAAACGCTGAAATTCCTGACATGATGTGCATCGATTTCTGTAAAAAAAAAAAAAAAAACGTAGTTACCAATATCTACAATTTTATTAAAAGCACTTTAGTTGAGTGTAGACTCACTAAAAACTGCAAAAATGCCTTTCTCATTCTTTTTTCCTAAGTTAAAAAGCAGAAAATTGGTCATTTTTGATCAGTGGTAGCGGTCGAATTATTTGACTGGGCGCTGCCATCTTGTATTAGTTGGAAAGCTGGAATTCCCCTGAATCTAGGCCTCTCAACATATGTTCTCGATGGCCATTTGGCATTGGCCAATCAGGCGAATTGTAGTACGCCGTTTCTGGCCGTTTCAAGCTAACTTTCCAAAGCATTTGAAAATCGCGTTCCATTATTGGCTGGTTGGCACCACGTGGCCGATTTTGCGTGCTCTCATTGGCTGATGCGCGATTTCAACAGGGACGCCGCCGATCGCTTCGGATTTCACGCGAGCGCTTGACAAGTGTTCTAGTTCGTCATTGCAAATCACAAGAAAGATGCCGTTTCACAGCATTAAAAAAATTAAATCAGCAGTCACGATGCAAAACTAAAATGGAAAAGGTGCCTATAAACCTTCACACTATTGCTTATCAGGTGGGAGCAACGATTTTTAGCCTAACTAACGCCGACTTTCGGACGCGTTTTTGTCAACACGGAGATTTTCGATTTTCATTACCGCCCGTAATTAAAAAAAAAAACAACGGTTTTCCAAAACTATTAAAGCCATTTGTCCGCTTTTTTTCTGTGCATTTTAATGAATATCTGTTGCGTGCGTGTTTGAAATAATTGTGTCCAAAAATTTTTGCAAGAATAAATATTTCGTTAGTGCCTCACTCCACAGGTAACGACGTAAGACGAATGAAATAAAACGTGATTGACCCGCATGATTTTTGGGGACCCGCCCGCGCCCGAGAACCGAACAATTTTTTTTTCCCGGCCTTATCCAGCAAGCATTAGGTTTAGTTGTAGTTTGAATTGTAAAAAATTTATTACCACAATCTAACCAAAAAGAACCAATTTGAGATGCTAGGTTACATAGTTTCAAGCCAAAATAAAAAAAAAAGCCTAGTCACCGCGTGACTTTTTGGGTTTGTGAAAAATGCTCGACAACCAAAACATTTTCTTCCATTGTCTTATACTACAGTTTTTAAGAGACAGATCTGAGCACTTACGGCTGTCAGATTCACCTCGTATTCAGAACGAAATAATGCCACTATGTTCTTCTTAGTCCTGCCACTAACTAATAATGAGATAAGCACCAATCGGCATGTGGACACGGCAAGACCCATCCACTCAAAGCACTAGCTTAATGCCACGTGAATCAACTAATATGGGATCGTAGGGATCACAATTAGGGGAATGTGGGTCAACTAACAAAGTAAACGTATGGAAAGGATATCTGAAACTGTGACAGGCTTCTTTCGCTTATCCGGATTCATTGGGTCAACTTTTCTTCTATTTTTCTTAAAACTGGCTTGTTCATTCTTTAAGTCTGTAAACGAAAAAAAAAAAAAAAACGTACCATCAATGACAGGCGAGCACAAAAAATGTTCCCGTGCGGAAATCTAACAGCCACTTAAAATTGGCAATTGCGTATACCTGATGTGATGTCAATACTATTCCTGTCTTCTTCCAGCCTTCTAATTTTTTCTTCTAATTCACCCTGGATCATATCACGTATGATCATTTTTTCACTCTGCAAAATGTATAACAGTTTTAGTGCTTGAAAATGAGCTTCTCCTCACAAATTAGCTCTTATGACACACTTAAATGTTTACGCTCATTCTCAAAAACACTATTTTTGGTGAATTTGACCATTTTTTGTTGATGGAGATTTTAGAATGTCATCCAAGTGTCTTCTTGAGGCAGTGTGCCGCATGTGTCTTTTTTCATTTACATAGTTAGCATTGTGGTTACAGGAACGATGTAAACTAAGAAAGACATGTTCTGCAGCACACCACCTGAAGAAGGTTTTTGTATTTTTATTGTTTTCAAGAATGAGCTTATGCTCATGGAACATGGAAGTGTGGTAATGGTATTGTGCACTCATAAAGTACGTACGCAAGTTTTGCATTTTCAATACGTTAGCTCTGTTGGTAACTCATATTTACAACAGCGGTGTGCGAGTACAATAATTTTAATACAAGTCAAGCCGAGCCGAGTTTGCAACAGATAAGAATACAGTATCGAGCTGAGTTCAAGTATTTGTATAACACACTTATTTTGTAAGTTGTTTTTGTTAGTGTAAGAACAACTAAAATGCTCTTCAACGGACTGTGCGGGTCAATGTCTACAACTAGTTTTTCCAGTTTTTAGGAAATAACTTTAAAATGGTTTGACCTAGTGGCTTTTACTTTACACCACCAGAAAGCTCTCATCGAGATGATAAATTTGGTATATTTCAACGTTAAAATCGATCAAAGATTGGCAAAGTCATCGTATTTTTACATGAGATTCGAGTTTGGTTGGGATAAATCGAGTCGAGTTTGAGCGGATAGGAAACTCGACTCGAGTTCGAGGCCCGCACACCCGTAATGGTAATGTGCACTCTCAAAGTAACGTACACAAGTTTTATGTTTTTAATACATTAGCTCTGTTGGCAACTAGTATTTACAAGCATTGCAACCTAAGCAATCAAACTAAAGCCCATAATTAAAATGAAACTCATCACACAGGTATTCACTCCGCTTCGTACAATACAACAGATTACTGGTAAGTTGATAACTTTTGCACTTCGGTACCTGTAGGCTAACCATATATTATAGGATGGGCTACCAGATATTTGCAGTTTAAACTTTTTTTTGAAGTTCTTTAAAAAATAGTTAAGTAGCTAAGTACAGAAAAATATTTACAAACACCTTAGACCACCCCAGAATAATAAAATACATGAAATATGCGTTAAGAGCATGAAGGCTTTGTCCGTTTACTCTAATAAGGTGGGTGCAACAAAAAAAAACAACGTATGCACTGAAAACGCTACTACAGCCAAAAAGAATCATTACTGTTGTTCTACACGGTACGAACAGGAAAAAGTGCAAACAAATTTAAAACTACATACCTCGTAATGTTGTTGGGATGCTAAAATTTCTGCACAGTGCTTTGTATTAATGTTATTTAATTTTAAGGCCTTCAGCACCTCTGCAAAGTAAAAAAAAAAAAAAAAAAAAAAGATAAGGTACCTCACTATATGAAGCATAAAAGCCAGTTGCATATGTACGACTTATACCTGCAACTTCGGTCCGTATTTTTATGTTTTGCTTTAATTCCTCGAGGGGTTGTAGGTATTCGATAGCTCGTCCTGACTTGACTTCATCAAGTTTTAGTTGGACTTGTGTCATTCGTTCCCTGTATAGCCTAATAATCAAAATACAGCCATATTGTAGGTTTACTTCCCTTGTAAATATGCACGTTTCATGTGTAGCCAACACTTACTGTTCTTTCAGCAACGAAAACTGTTTTTCCAAATCTGCCATATCATACAAGCATTCTGTCCTTCGCCTCTCACATTCCACCTCATCCATTTCTAAAAAAAAAAGTAAAAAATTAAAACAGAATTGTAATGAATTATTAACCAGTATAAGAACAAGCACAACACCCCTTTATAATGAAAGCCATTAAAATAGTACACTCATTGTCATATTTTATCAATAATCAATGAAATATTGAATGGCTAGCAAACCCAATTCAAAACTTTTCATTTAGAAAATACAACGTTAAGTTTTCATAGGCTACAAAAGCAACTCTTTCGAATAGCAATACAGTAGTTGTCACTACTTGGCCAGTAGACCGTAGAAAGCACTTGCCACTTCACAACTTCTGCTCGCCACATACCCAAATACATCTTGCATGATGCATATTTACTCTAATTTATGTATTTATGACATTGTACAATTTTCTTCAACCCCAGTATTAATGCAGAAAAAGTTGTTATATACCTCTTATAAATCTGAGCACGTCGCAAACCGTTTGTCTCCCAACTTGTTTGATTTCCGAGATATCCCTCTTTGAGTTGCATTCTCTAATGCCAGTAAGGCTAAATTCCAAGTCACCAACTGTTGATTTTCATTCGCCGTGTGGCGACCGACATCGGCGAGGGTTGCTACGAAGAGGTTTCACTGTAGGCCACTCTCTAGTCCAACCAGCCCTTACAAATGAGAGTTGGATGGCGCTCATCATCTGGTTGGTAGACACTGGCGATGCTACATGGGGGCGTGGGTGGGCAATGCCCCCCCCCCCCCCCCCTCAAAATGTTAAGAGATTTTATGTCTGCAAAAGTGGCGAAACAAGAAGGAAGTTCAGGGAAACCGAGGCATTTCTCATAGTCCGTATTTAATTCTGAAGTCATTAGCAAGTGTTAGTCAAATTCGGCACCATTCTTATTTTATTGTGTTTCTTACAAGCGCAATGACCAAGAGTCGCACTGCCTTTCAGCGTTAGTCGAAATAAGGAAATGAGAAAAGTGCAACACGATAACGTACGCAGATTCTGTTTCTACACGAACCAACTAAACTGGTTAGTTTAGTACAGATGTACGCTGGACGTTCATTGAGGCAGCTCCCGAAATGCCAGCAACCTTTTGAACTCTCTGAGTCCTAGAAGCCAAATTATCGGCTCTATGTTACATATATTTCAGTTAAGAAATAAAACCTTAGTATCCAGAGGGTTAAGGGTTACATTGCTGTAGTATCTCCAAAAACAGAAAAACTCTGCTAGTTAGTTTAAAAGTCCGAAGCATTGCAATTTATCAGTAAATATGCTACACTAGGACTATTTGCAAATATTGTTTGCTTTATCAGCCTTACAAATGGTACTATCCAGATTCTGGCTCAGCTGCCCAAGGCTCTCACCTGATATAAGTGACATTAGCCTTCACAAGAAGGAAGCTTCCCTAGAGCAACTTACTGCAGCCTAAGCCTCACTCCCAAATTCCACGAACAATCATCCAACAACATCTGAATGTCTGTTGCCACATTTGCAAGCACACAGGGCTGACCAGAGGGGGGAGGGGGGGGACCAAGTGTGGCTTCTGTCTCTAGGCCCGTACTTGAAGGTAAAAAATCAAAATGCAAAAAGGGTGTTCAGTTTGTTAAGTTGCACATTGGCCGTGGCTTACAAGAGGCCGTACGAAGGGCCCTGCCTGCTGGCCTACTACCTAACACGAATGTAGACTGATTCAATAAAAGAGCCACAAAGTAAATAAATAGTGCTCTGAATGCGGATGGGCCCATAGAAAGGTGTGAAGGGCACCCAGAAAATTAAAAACCAGGTGGAATCGGCACAAACTTAAAATGCATAACAACTGCATAAAAACTCATCTCGTATACAGTTAAAGCCACATAATAAAAATTCTCCACATTTTCAAACGAATTACCAAATGATTCCTTATCACCGTGTGTCCAATAACTAGGGAATGCCTTCTCGTAGGAACACCGTTGTCCTTCCAACTCTGCCTCACACTTATTTCAACTTGAGTGCTGGAAACTTTTATCTAGATGTAGACCAACAGTTCAGAATATAAAGTACTTTCCTGAGATCCTTCCAACATTCTCTCGTTGGTGTGCAACTGACGTAGCATACAATGGCACTCGATTATCCTGGTCACGAGCAACGATCTGCCTGTGCGGGCTGTGATTGCACGGCTGCGCACACCTCCCGCTTTAGGCTTAACGATCAAGCACTTCGGAACCACCAACTCCCTCTTACACACCAGATTAAATGCCAAAATGGCCTTCAACCCTTGCAATACTACATTAATTCTTAACAAACATCCTCACATTGTTCAGCATTCTCTGGGAGTAAGCTTCCCGTATCATACAAAAAATTCCAAAACGATTCTTACTTTGAAAGGTCATTAGGCTATAACATTAATTTCAACAATTATGCACAATTTTAAATTTTAAATACAACCAGTACCTTACCTAGCATATTTTCGACAGACTGGAATCGACATGTCTTCATCAGGCACACATACAAGTAAGGGTCGTTGTTTACATCTTAGCAGACAACATTTTTCCGGCCAACAGATCACACATCACATTTGAATCAGACACATCGCCATGCCCTCGGTATTTGTCAGGCCGGTCCTTCCATTGTTGAGACAGCTACTTGCAAAAGTCATCTCCCAACAGGAATTTAATATTTGGGTCAGACTTGTAGGTCCCTGAGTGGTTGCCATCAAAAGTGTCGATCACAGCAAGTGAAGGGAGTTCAGAGAGCAAGAAGGATAGGACTGACATATTTGAGAAGGGTAAGCGAAACGATTCAGTTGGTGCTCAGAAAAGTAGCTTGGAGTCCTACCTGCCAAATGAAAAGGTCTGAAGGAGTTTATGTAGTTTAAGGAGTTTATCGAGTCCCATGCAATGGCTGCGAGGATATATGTATTGGAGAAGGGAAAAGGAGTGAGGAAGAGGATACAACAGCACATGGCAGACACTCAGAATGTAGCACAGGAAAACATCATCGCAGCACATTGCATGGAGACGAGACACAAGATCGGATGTAGGCGTAGCCTACCTCCACATCGCTAGTTTCCAATGTAGCCCATACATGCAAAATCTACCAAAGTGCCCAGTATCTAGAATGTAAAATTGTCTGATGAAAAGCGTGTTTTTAGGTGAAAATGTACAACAAATCCCGAAGGCAGAAAGGGGTGCGACGTGCGACTATGTCGCAGATAATCTGGCACAGTCACAGACAAAACGTGCCATTTTGACCAAATTTCTGCCGTTTCGCCAATTTTTGACCGATTTGGACATTGCAATACACCATTTTAATCGTCTCGACGGGACCTTTCCGTTGGTAGAAGAGCCACATCAATAGAATAAAGCACTGAAAAGTTATTCAGTAAAAACCAATAAATATGCACGTAGCCATACGAAGATTAGCTGCAGCTAATTTTTCCCTGACGATTGGTGTCGCAGACAGTGGCAGAAAATTCTGCTTTGGGGCAACAAATTACGTGATTTGTCGGCTTTGGTCTGATGACGGGATTTCGTCGGGTATCTTAGCTACCAGGATACAGTAAATTCTGCATGCATGATGTACCTAGCATCTGATCGTCATTTGAGAGGCCTGGAATCACTAGCTATTCAGCAATGCTCCGGACCAACGCTGTCTTGATAAATACTCAGGGACCCTCCCACCCGAATATTAAATTCCTGCAGAGAGAAGGCTTTTCGAGCAGCTCTCTCAACCGCCCTGACAAATACCGTGGGCATGATAAAGAGTCAAGATTCAAATGTACAATCTGTTGGCTGGAAAAATGTTGTCTGTGAAGCTGTTCTTAACTTTTATACTGACCCTTACTTTTGGGTGTGCCTGATGAAGACAGATGTCCCCTGCCGTCTGCCGAAAATTTGCTATATACTGTACTGGTTGTGTCTTAAATTTGAAGTATGAATAGCTGTTGTTGAAATTATTGTCGAAATAAAACCGCATAATCTCCGATACAACTGACAATATTTTGTGAGTTAACTGGTGAGAAACAAAAAAAACGTACCTGAACGTGCTCAGAAAAGTGGCTTGGAGTCCTACCTGCCAAATGAAAAGGTCTGAAGGAGTTTATGAAGTTTAAGGAGAATGTATTGGAGAAGGGAAAAAGAGTGAGGAAGAGGATAAAACAGCACATGGCAGACACTCGGAATGTAGCACAGGAAACGTCATCGCAGCACATTGCATGGAGACGAGACGAAAAACCTTTCCCTAAACAACTGCTCATCTCATTTTTTAATGCACGTAACAACTAATCGTTACAAAGTCTGAGAAGCTACACAAGACGTAAAATGGAGAACACCAGCCATTTGGGCAGTGTGATGATAGACGAGCTAGTTCGAAGTGCTGTACTTGTCACTCTACGTCCTAATGGCTAGTGTTTGGCCACTAGGGATGGGTCGGTAACTGAAACCGAATTGTCGGTTTTTTCTGAAAACCGAAACCGATTCGAATTTTGTCGGTTTTTCATACAGTGTTCGAAAAATCAAAAATTGATAGTTTTCTAATTTTTTTTCAAATAATTATCACTGTCTACGTGTAAATGACAATCATTAAAAAGAAATAGTAGAGGAAAATGGTGTCACAGCTAGGCCCATGGTGTATGACGCTGCTGAAAGTGAAAGCAGGAGCGAGTTAGAAGCTAGTAATACTAACTGTTACAAGAACACAAACTAGAAATAGCTGGTTTGGGTGGATGTTGGCAAAAACCGATACCGAAACCGCGGTTTTGTGTGCGTGAAAACCGAAACCGAAGTCAAAAAAATGAAACCGACCCATCCCTATTAGCCACGCAGTGGTGTACTCTCAATTTTACTTCGTACATTGTTCTGTTGTTTCTCAAGACTTTGTGACGATTAGTTGTTGCGTGCACGAAAAAATGAGAGGAGCGGTTGTTTAGAGAAAGGTCCCTAGTTTCCGAAAGGTACGGTTTTTTTTTAAATTATTCCCCGGTAAACTCCACAAAATATCGCCAGTTGTATGAAAAATTACGCGGAGATATTTCCCAACTTTTTTGTTGCATTTAGAAAACTCGATCCATTTTCATCCCAGGTGTGACCATCAATACAAAGGCGAAGATTACCCATGTCGGAGTCCTTTGACCAAAATAAAGTATCCCATTTAAAACAAGACCCCCCCCACCTTCCAAGAAATCGGTGAAGGAAAAAAAAGCACTTTGTGTGTTTGAAATGTCACATGCATCGCATTCTAGGTTTCACCCCTGTATCTTTCCGCATGTTCGTGAGGTGGCATGTGTATTTCCGCATGTACGCGTATCGTGTGCCTGGGGCACCAGAATTGTATCAACATGGAGTTACGTTAACTGCGGAACTTTCTTAAATTCTGAGCCTTGTGTTGGACCCGGATTTACAGAAACTCCGGATTCGTGATTTGCTTTAAAAGTGTCTGAAACAATCCGGAATTGTGGTAACATGGAGTTACCGTAACTCCTGATTTTATTGATGATTAAATAACATTCCTGACTCGCTCGCTGCAGCTATACATATAGCATCAGAAACCGTGTTACTACAATTCCGGACTGTTTCAGACACTTTTAAAGCAAATTACGAATCCGGAGTTACTGTAATTGAAAGATCGGCAACCGCCGTGTACAGTGGCTAAATGTCAACATCACGTAGAAACAGCAAGATTTACACAATACCACCTACCCCAA
>JAHWFP010092352.1:0-12476 GCA_023313725.1 Lithobius niger | reverse complement strand
GAAGTTCGTGCCTTATTTATTGATTTATTAAACTCAAATCTTATACGATATTTCAATAATTTACACTTAAATTTACAAAATGACCGTTGCTGAAAAAAAAGTAGAGAACTGTACATCTCGAAGCAGGAAAAAAGTAGAAAATAAGGAACTAAAAGAAAAAAGTAGGAAATAAGGAAAAAGTAGGAACTCTACGACCCCTGTAGATTGTGCCTAAACGTTAACCTGTGAAAACTCTGTTAATGCACCAAAATCATGCACTGTTGTGAACGGATTATCAGTGGCACTGGAGCATAGATGGAAGTTAAATGGTGTTCAGTGGCAATAACGAGGGGACAGATTCAAGATCAAGAGTGAATGATACTTTACATAACTATTGCAATTCTATGTCGAGCACATTAAGTTGTAATTTTTTCCATCCGTGTTGCGAATGTGTGGACTGCGCTCTCCATTAAAAGTGTCATGGCCAGTATGGCCATACACCTTTTTAATCATGACCTATCTAAATTTCTGAGATGGTATTAATCCCTTGCCTGACTCAGGACCCTGTGAGTGTTATGTGCACCACTTCCTTTACGTGACTTGGTGTTATCATCGATTGCTTAAGTCGTGACCTCGCTTGCTTGTTTTAGGTGCATGCAAGGTGCACTCTTGGCCATTCATTACCCATTACCAAGAATTCTTCCATGGTTTGGCAGCGCTACAGACACGATCGGATCGAGGTAGTCCGTGCATTAGCAATGAATTCAATTGGAATGATCGTTTTGAGACGTTGTTATGGCTACGTCAACACATAAAATAATTTTAGCAGTAAAGAAAGATAATTTGTAATTCCTCTCATAACATAGTGAAGTGAGAAAATTTTTGTTCCACTAGAAGTACTTTTAAAAACAATATACACTTAAAAACAAGGTTCGTTACTGAAAATATAAACGTCGCTCTCGCTTAAAGCATCATTCATCCTCCCCTATGGTTGCCAGGCAACAACAAGTTACGCAGGAAAGCCATCCAAATTCAGCTGCCCAAAATCCAAACAAACAAACTAATAGTGAAATATTAAATTAAATCCCTTTAATTTTTTTATTAAATAAGTAAAATTTAAATTTTACTTTAAATAAGTGAAGTAAAATACGACAAATGAAGAATAAGACGAGCTCCACATGTCTAAAATAAGCATACTATACCTAACACGAAAAACTGTTGGACTGCGTACGGCAACTGTTAAATCGGCTGTAGCCGTCTCGTGATTTCGGCAGTGTTCTATTACTTTTGATAACAAAAGCCTGGCGAGTTGAAAATAATTTACAATAAATTTACACGTGTTATCTTGAAACGTGTGCAAATCCTAGATAAACGGGGAAAACAAATAAATTGACAGTGTTAGTGTCAAACTCGCTCGTCGAGCTCTCGTTTGTTTACATACGTAGAACAAAGTGGAGCTGTAAATCAACATCTGTTTTGTCCACTCCCGATCATTTCGTGAGATTTCTTGTATCCAGACGTTAACTCTGTATTGTTGCACGTATCTTCTTTCAATGATTTGCTCTGTTGACAAACATTTTGAATCGTAGCACGAAACAAGGAATCGGTGCATCGTTTTCACACGTTTTCTTTATCACCGCCCCTTACTTTAATTGCTGTATAGCGCCGATTACTACCATAAAAATATGGAAAACTAGGTGTGCTTCGCCCCTCCCCCCACCAATCCTCATGCCAATTTGTCAATTTAGTTTGTAATACAGTACAGTGTAATCAGCAGCTGGGAAATAACACAAATAAGAGCACAATGGATTTTTATTTTTATTTACCAAGAATTCTAACAAGACGGCTATCCTTTTTTCCAGCAAACCCCAAGCATTCCTTTGCTCTGCCGACACTTTCTTAAGAATAGGGAGTTGTTTATTTGTACGCATGTCTACAATAATACGTCTTATTGACGTGTCGAAAAAATTGAGCTGCGAAATGGGTGATAGACGCGGCCTTTTTTTTCCCCCTGGCGTTTCTACATCACTTGCCCGGAAAAGCTATAGGCTTAACGCGCCTTGGGGGGGGGGGGAATTGAGGCTTAATGGCGCGTCGACAGCTTGGACGCGCCATTGCATGGGACGTGTAGCAATTTAGCAAAACGTTACAACACTCCAGTAGCAGCCACTGCACACTTTCAGGATTGCGTGTCAGTTCTACTCTCCAAATTCACTCACCCTGGATTCAAAATACTAGACGACGTTTTAAACATCTCCAGAGCTTGACTGTGTTAAGTTTTACCGCGCTTCGCTAACGGAGTCAAATTCGACACCATGTCTGGGCTCGATTGAACTCGCTGTTGGCAAGGTGCACCTATCCTACTGGCAAAAAAGCGCGATATTCGACGAACGCCGAGTCATTCTTTCAGTGGCCGGAATCTAGTGGCACTTGTGTCCTGCCCTGTTGTATTTGCAAAAATTAATGCATGTATGTAAGCTCGGTAGTCCACATCTATGTCACTTGACTGCTAGTATGATCGTCTGCAATAGGTTCAGAGGGCAATTCCACCCATTAACTTTATAACCTGACCATTATTTGAATGCACATTATGAACTGAATAATGAACTGAATGTTAATTCCAACCATTTACGGCCGAACGTTCAGCTAAAGCTTGAAAGTGATCCAGGTGGAAAAGGATTAGAATCTAGAGCTGTTATTTACATCTCGAACTCCAATAATAGGAAACGACCAATCCTGGAGTTTACATCGCTGATGTTGTTACATCGTTGTATTTACGTCGGTTACATTATGTCATTATGTTACATCATGTCATTTATATTAGTCATATTATTACATCAAGGCATTTATCTTTATAGCAATACGTAACGAACGTCCATGGTGACACTGAAGCGGAAGAAAATACGCCGAAGGCCTGTTTAAATAACGTACAAGGTATGGTGAAGTCTATGGAGGTACATGATGACGTGGTGAATCGTGTGGGATAGGCCGGAGGAAGTGTAATTCTTGATTGGTACTGGGTTAAGAACATTAACAAAAGCGGCAAATGTGAATATGGAAAATTCGGTGAGCGCTTTGTAAAAATACAAGTAAGCCTTAATTACAGGAACATTTCAGTGTTGGTTGGAACATTGGTGCAAATTTGTGACCTTGTTACCTTTGGACCACTGAGCTTAAACAATGTATATGAACTTCTCCTTCCAAATGCAGAACAGAAGCAGAAGGCATTGGCATTGGGCCGTGTTAACGGGAAACGGTGGATTTTCGTGGACCTTCTTGAACGGTTAGCATTCTGTAGGCTATAGTGGCTGCTCTACAGCATAGAGGCTGCTGGGTTGAAAGGGCGTTCCTAAGGTATGGCTCAGTGGTGAAGGTGCTGCAGGAGTATTACGAGTAGTGAATGAGTATGCAACATTGTTGTGAGAATGTTGATAATGTGATAAATAAAATCAGTTGAAAACCTATTTCTGTTGCCTTTGGGACTTAAATATCAGAATGCCCAAGAGAGGAAATGAACCCACGCCTTTTGAAACCAAGGTTACTGATACATCTGGCTTTTCGTCTTGTTTATTCGGAAGGTTGTGTTATACTTGAAAGAGACCTATACAAATACAGTGCATTGTATACAGGACATTGTGCAAGTGAAGGGCATGCCATTGTTTGCGTCAGTGCATTACTGGCCTCACTGCTGCTAACGCTACGGCCACAGTATTCATGGCCACAATATGTGCAAAAGGAAGTGCAGTGCGTCATGTAGGTGATTCCACGAGTCTGACCAGTGCACTCCCCATCATTTGGGTTGGTCACACAAATGGACAGTGCACTGATGGCAGAGAATGGTGACGTGGAAGTGACGGAGGTTAGAAAACTGATAATGATGATGTGGTACAGAGTGTGCTGACGTGGAGGAGGCTGGAAAAACCTAGAATGCTGATCTGGTAGAGAGTGATGCGGATAAGGAGGCAGCCAGAGGTAGTGGTGTCTCTCTCACTGGAGAAGGCGTTGTTGAAAAAAATATATTTTTGGAAATGACATCTGTATGGTGACTGGGGCTAGTGTTGTTAATGAAGCCTTTGCAAGCCTCTGTTACTAGAAGTAGCCCTATTTCCATTGGTTTTTTTTACGACGTACTGGGCGATCAATTCTATAAGGCCCCAGATGGCAGATGGCTCTAGATGGAGGGGATTGAGGCTTAAAGGCGCCTCGACAGCTAGGTCATTAGCGCCTCTCCAGATGGCAACTTGTTTTGAAGTCGGCTGTATTGTAGTGGTTCCTCATGTGCTGGTGTTTCCGGAAGGGAAGGAAGAGCATCACTCGGCCATCACCCTCTCCCCAGGTAAAAAAAAACATCATACGATTGAGCGGATATTGAAATGTCCTGGGTGTTAGTGGTAAACAAGCATAGGTCGACTCGTTGTGCAAATTGGTGGATATTCTTATGCTCTTGAATACAAGACTGATGCATGGGGACCAACTGATTTGTCCCATTGTGGTCTGTTTACCTGATAATCTGGTGAATGGAAAAAGCGGTGTTCTGCTTGCCTTGAGTGATAAGGTGCTTCATCACAGGGTGATTCTCTATTCAACCCAGCTGTAATCTTCATGGCAGTTGAAGTGTGATGAGAAGAAAGATGGGTCAGACTATAGTTACAGAATACTTGCCAGTTGTGTTCACTCCTGACGTTTAGACCTCCTGGGAAAATATTCTGTTACGCCCAGTGGGTATATATTATGGCGACGTTACCGCGGAGCAGTTTTTACCCCAAGCTGCAATACTGAAAAACGAGCAATATTGGTGTTGTTATATCATGGTATTTACGTCGGTTGCATTATTACATCATGTTACAATGGATTTTTAGGGTATCTTTATGGGGATTCAAATTTTAGAACCCATGAATGTGGGGATGTCAAAAAAGGATCATTGGTCTGTAGGAAAAGTATTTTTTTAAAGCTTCTTTCTTTTAGGATGTGGTTAGGTCACATGATTTGTATCGGTCAAACTCTGAACCCGTTCTGGATCCTGCGACAGTGCAGAACAGGAAAGGAAACGTTGTCGTGGCACCACTGGACTACCATGACATTGTGGTACTCAACGACGGTCCTTGCAGTCATATAGGACGATCATCCAAGAGTTTGAATTTGACTTGGTTTTGTGCAAAGTAGTCTTGCTGGAGCATTAGCAATGGTTGTCTCAGATGATTGTAGGGGAAATGACCGTTTTCTTCCCAAGAAAGACAGGCAGACACTGGCTTCCTCGTAACATTTGTAAACTTCAGTTTAATTTTCCAATCACTGTAGATTCTTCATCAGAACACTAAAAGGTACACATACGGCACATTAAAATACACTCCAAACCATTCTAAAATCACATAACTCGGGTACTAACCACAAAAATTACAAGGACAAGGCCACCATGATACCAATTCGCAGACCAAAAGCTGTGCATTGCAGATACTGCTTTTAATCTAAGGATTGGTATCATGGAGGGCATATGTGTCTTTTTTCTTGTTCTGATGAAGAATCAGCTGTAAACTGCTGTTTTTTTTATGTTATAAAGGAAGCCAGTTTCTGCCTGGTTTGATTTCTTGACTGTCATTCGTCTTTATTCATCCCTGCGATCCTTTTCCTGCTTCTGTTTTCAGTTCAGGATGTGAAACAACCATCATCCCCTGCGTTGTAGTCTGGTTGTTTTGTAACAGTGAGCAGTCTGCATACCAGGTGCTCAAATCTTGTCTCAGTGTCGCATATGCCTCGTGTCGTGTTGGTCGGAAACTTCAAAGGACAGTATGGTGGAATCATTACTTGGTATGCTGTTCGTGATCAGTGGCAGCCATACAACCAGTTTTATCGTACTGCAAGAGCCAGTGCAAGAGTGGTAGAAACGGTTCCAGGAGGGTGCTCTGATGTCTCCTCATATTTTCAGTGCTGCCACCTGTGTGACTCCTTCCGCAGGAAAGCATCAATGGCAAAAGCTTGGGGACTGGGTGCCCCCTACTTCAAGAAAGTGTGGTGTGACTCGAATTCACAGTGCTGATGGAAGCTGGATATTGTGAGGCCAGGAGAAGGTGAATGTAATGACCAACCAACTTTCTTCTGTTTGACTGGTGGCAAGTCAGCATCAGTATGCAGTGTGATACCTGTTGAAGTTTATTTTTTCAGAAACACCTTTATCATTGGGGTTACTGAATATAGTGTTGCAAGTGTCGAGGATACACCAATGCTCTTTACATCTCTCCAGCTTTAGTTGGTGGAGCAGTGAAGTACATATATGGATATGTTTATTGAAATTTAGAGTGCAGGTTTGGTTCCAAATCACAGGTAAGTTATTGTCCTTGTGTCCAGTGTCGAAGACAGGAAAAGGTAGATCACGTTGGCCAACTTTCGCCTGATTGCCTTGCAGTCACGTTTCTGCAAACTACTCGAGGAGCAGATGATGATAAAGAGGCCCCAATGGTTCGTGGCGGTGAGGAATCAGATGCAACCAGCCAAATTTCAGTTTAGAGCTGGTCGTAATGTGGAGGATGCTATTCTACTTTTGCAAATGGGAATTAGGGACGCTTGAATCACAGGGTAAAGTAGTGCATGCAGCATCTTGTAAACCAAATCTGCCTATGATCATTGTGGACTTGGGATCCATGATGACGTAACTGGTGGAGATGGGCATGGATCTGTGCATGATTGCATTTCTCAGGGCTTTGCTAACGGACAGATGTCACCAAGGTGGGAGCCAATGTCTACCACCTGGAATAAACAAGTTGGGGCTTGCCCCTATGAAGCCATCCCAGCCTGTTGCTCTTTGTATTACTGTTGATAGGTATATGTACATATCACTATTCAGCAACATTGCTGCACACTCAGATTATGTGGCAGTCTGTATTTAAATTGACTGAATGCCTGCTCCTGACAATGGTGTGGAAGTTTCTGTAGATAAGCTTAAAGTGGCAGTTTTCCGCAGATACGAAGTACTGCAGATTTCACTATTAGTGGGTGGCCAGTACTTACACAGCGTAGCAGTGAGTGCCTTAGTTGGATCTTGTACTCGAGTGCTCCTGTGCTGGCAGGGCATGACGGGTTGCAAGCATGCTTTGCTCCCGCACGGTTTTCCTACCGTACAATCAGTGACAGATTGAAGTACCACTTTCCATTTCTTTACACTTCATCGCCTGATTGGGTACGGACAGTGCAAGTTGCAGTTTGTATTTTTCTGTGCATCGTCACTGGCTGCATTTGGACAACTTTCATCTTGGCGTTACAGAGGCGGGGCTGCAACCCTTGTGCCTGTGTGTCAAGGGCTATCTGATTCATATGTTTACCAGTTACCTCTCCCTAACAGATGAAACTGTGGGGTGGGCTTGGGTTGTCCGGAGCAGGTGTTAGCAGGTGTTTCGGTACACAGTGTGTTTTTTTCCCTTCTCTGACGTGCTGTTTTCTGGTATAGTGGAAATGATAAAAGTGGAGAAGCGTGTTATTAACTTTTATGGTCTGAAATCAGAAGGTACTAGCTTGAAAGTCTTTAGAGATGGTTCACTTGCTGAGTCATATACTGGTTTAGTTGGTTCGTCGATTCCGGCCTTTAAGTTGATCTACATGTAGGGCTGGAGTCATTTCCTGGTGTTATGGTGGCTTTGGAAAATGAGCCCTTGGAGATGGAGAACCATGCAATTCTATCAGACTCTAAGGAAGTTATCCGGTTTCTATGATGTAATTGGAGAAGAGGGACTGTCTTGACCATTAGCCCTGAAAATTGGATGTGATGATGGCAGAGTTTGTAGAAATCTCAGTGGCTTTGAACCATGGGCTGCCCCTTACGATTCTGCCAGACTCACAAGTAGCCATCCGTTTTCTACGACATAAACTGTAGGAGTAGGAGATTGTTTGTTAGCCCTGGAAATTACGTTTAAGTTGATGTGAATGGTCTAATCTGGTGCGGGCTACTGGCAGAGTTTGGTGGGTTCCTGGTCATTCGAGCATTGATGGAAACGAAGTTTCGGAGACACTCTTACACCTGATCGTAGGATCACCAGTGGTTAGTTTGGTTGTTACTGCAAGGGATTTGGTCCCTGTCATTAGGGCGTTTGCGATCTCAGTCTGGGGAGAATGGTGTATGGGCTACAAACGTGGCATGGCACATTGAACCGGGATTTATACTGTGTCTATCTAGCTGACTTACCAGAGTGCTATTCTCTGTAATTTTGTTGACTCCTTTTATAGGTGAAACGTGTCCCTCTGGTGTCTGGTGCTCCTTGAACTCCATCATCACTCTTGAGTTTGTTGGGTGTTGCCTCATGCGGCTCAAAGGAACTATCGCGTTTTGCATGCAGTGTGCAAGTTTTGCGTAGAGACAGGGCATTTCATGTTCTAGTATGAATCACGAATTTTTGTTGCCCAATTAAGCCTGAGGTTCTATCGTGTTTTGTCCATAAGTGAAATCAGTTGTAATTTAAGCTCAGTTTAGTAATATGGCAAAAAACATGTTTTGGTTAAGGCTCCTTTAACAAATTTAATCTTGATGGTTTTTACATTGGGTAGTGTTACGACACTGTTATGCTGCCAATGCTCAAAGAGGATGCTATGACTTTGTTGTATAGGGCACGTAAGTGCTTTTACTGCCCACCTAGGAGCATAAACTAGATCGTTTGAACAACAATGTGCGTATGTATACTGTGGTAATACAACTCTTCCATAGCTGTAGCCATATTGATACCAAAGAGTATGCACACTTTGCTGTACTGATACCATGATCATAACATGTGTTTGTGTCCTGCTTCTATCCAAGCTTGTACTAACAGCATCTGCTAGATCACATGATTCCATGATTACAAGATATCACAATCATGCAGTAGTGAGGTCACTCACCATTGTCGTTTTGGACACAAAAAAAGTGCTTCTCGTAATGAAGTTTGCTAAATACTCCAAGATTTCACAAAGCTGCACAAATTCAGAATGTCGAGTGGTCTTTCAGCTGGGTTAAACATTGCCGCCTTTGGCATGTTAATGTGGCCGTGTCAACCTGGAATCAATAGCCTTACACTATCCAAGCAGGGCGGAGCTATCCAAGCTGCAATAGGTAGTACAGTTGATTCAGCTTTCACTAGGTCAATCGTTTCTTGCCATGATGTACCTTACGCATACTTAATAGCATTACGTCGTATGGAAGATGAAACCTAGCACCAAAAGCAACAAATAGTGGGAGACTGTTTGATGGTTGTTGACGTCATCAACGTTGGAGGCTCCATGAGGGCAAGCGTCTTACCCAGTCGAGATCTGGCATCCAATGCACTGGTAGCACTTTTCACAATTTCTGTCATACTGAAAGCAACACTACCTTACCTCTGAATTGGTGAATTTACATCTGCACCTGTCATGTCTTTTTCAGCCATAGTTATTCAGCCATTAAAAAAATTATTTAATTATTTAATCAATCCTCATCAAACAATAACATGAATTATATCTCTCATCGCATTTTCAACACGTAAGGCTGTAAACGTATTGGGAATCACTGTCAGTGTATAGGCGTCGAGCAGTATAGTTTGTTATACTTCTCACCCCACCTCATACATTCAAATAGATAACACAGGAACGAATTATTCACTAAATACAACATTATTATCGACTTTTGGTTCGTTTAAGTATGGTTATTTTTTTCACATTCAGTGTAAGGGGGGGGGGGGGTGAGGCTTAATGGCAGTGTAAGGAAGTGCCTGGTAGCGATGTTGCTAAACCACCATATTACCACAGAACGGCACTTATGGCACCTTGAATAGTCTCAATCTTTCGTGTTTCTTCAAGATACATCCATTGTATCAGTGCATTGTGACAGTAGGGGTTAACACTCCTGGTTTGTACGTCACATATAAGTCACTAGTGCTACAGGAACAAAGGGTACAATACCCAAGTAGGTCGTAACTTCCGGGGGGGGGGGGTCAATTGCACCCCGTGGCAGCAACCCAGGGACACCAGAACGCGAAATTAAGTTCCACATTGTTTCAGTCTCAGTCAAACCACTATGAGAATCGATGCAACGGCAACATGATATTCTGAATATCCACGCAATATCCATGCTTACCGAACGTGACTCACTGCCAACACGGGTGCCGATGGGCAAAGAAATGGAACGGATTAGAGGTGGGGGGGGGGGGGCTTGCATTATAAGACTAACGGTTGCCATATGAAACAAAAGAAACATTGTCAAAACTAACAAATTAAACAAATAAAACAGTAACCATGCATAAATTTACCACACAACGATATTACATGCAGTAAAAAAGTTATAGTGCAGTTAAAAAGTTATATTACAGTAATCATGTTAAAAAAAAGAGATTAATATGAGAAATATATTTGTATATAAACAATGCAAATAGGCATATAAATATCTTTATAACAATAAGCACTATTGTATAGCGTTCGCCCCCAAAATACCAACAACTTTAAAATTTTCATAAACCAAAGCAGTTTAACCCATAGAATTCTTATAATTTAAAAGTTGTTATGTTTGTACAGTTATACAATTAAGTTTATTAAAGCTAAATATTAATATTTTAAAACATAGCAAGCATGTATTTGAAAAAAAAATAGCATCATAAGTGACCATGTATTGAAGAAATTGTAATTTACATCCGTATTGTTTTCAGCCAAGTCAAGCCGCTAGGAGATTAACTTGTGCAGTGTAAATTTGAGTAAATATGAATAACAATAAGAAAAATGATAAACAAATGAAAAAATAAAATAAAACGAAAGTAGAGAATGAGCCACTAATTCAGAAAGTATGTACCAAAGTTGTAGAATTTGTTGAGATGTGAGCATTAAACTGGTTTTTAAACGTGTCATTGAGGAAACCGAGACCACTGCCTGTGGAAGACTATTCAATAAGGGCATAAAGCGGGAATAAAAGATGTGTTTAGCCAATTCGTGTGTATGGTATGTGTATTCCAGCTCCAGTGAGTGTCCCCGGGTTGCACTGTACCTATGTAATTTAAATTTGGTTTAGAGGGATGGTCTGCCGAAATTAAAATTGGGTATCTTAAAAAGGTGACGATACTGCCCCTGAAAAATCTGTACCAAAGTGAAGGTACATCCAGAAGAAGCAAATGTTGTTCATACAGTGAATTGAACAGACAGTAAACGTTTTTAGAAAAAAAAACGATGTTGAACCCATTCTAATGCAGAGGTCGTCTTCTTTGTTTTTTTTTTTAACAAATACTGAGAGTTTACAGTATATTTGAGAGTGGGGTGAGAAGTGATAAGTATAATTTAAAATATACATTTAGCTTGTCGGGATATGATCATGCGGTTTATTAATCTGGCCAGTGAATTTGCCTTCGAAATTACGATGGTAACATATTGAGTGAATTTCATTCGTGAGTCGATTGTAACTTCCAGATCAGTGTTGTACTCTCTGTGTAGTCAAGAGGGGAGTGCCCCCAAAATAAGTAAAGCATGGGTTTCCGTTCGTAAAATGAAGAACAACTGAGTTAGCTGGGGTTTTTTTGCTGTTTTTTTTTAAATGGTTTAACTGGTTATTCAACATTTTGGCAGAGTTCTATGCAGGTGTTGTATCTCTGTAACATATTTAGGGGTTACACATCATTTTGGAGGAATATCTGATGTGTTGAAGGGTTATCCAACGTGTAGTGGGCGTATGGAACATTTTGAAGGGTGGTAAAGATAGTTTTGACGGCAATAGTATTAGCTTTCAGTTGTAGAAGAGTTTTAGGTTGGTAAAACTTGTTTTATAAATCAGAAAAGTATTTTTCTCTGCTTTACTGATCTTACGAAATGATAATTGTATTCCAGTGAATTATGTGCCCACATAAATACTTAAGTCGATTCTTGCGCATATTCCAAACTCGACATAGTCACTCATCATCTTTCCAGTAAAATTAACTTCTTTCTGAAAAAAAATAAAGTACCGTGGTGGTTTTGAAAAAAAAAGCACAAACCTTTTAGGCAAAAAATTTTGACTGCTTCAAAGAAAATAGAAAAGGTAATAGTTAAGCTACAATGAGGATTAGTTTATTATCTAGTTGTGTGAGCTTAAAGCATAATTTAGAAAAATGCATCAGTAATCATAAGAAAATTTGTTTGTGGTTTATTTGTTTGCCTAGAACAAGGAATATAAAGAATTCCTAGAAAATTATGTCGCGCTTCAGTTAATTAATCCAGCATGGCAAAATAAATAAATACATAAATAAATAAATACATACATAAAAAAATAAATAAATAAATAAATAAATAAATAAATAAATAAATAAATAAATAAATAAATAAATATATAAGAAAGTGATGGCATTCTTCCTACTTATGTGGATAGGTTACGAAGGAAATAGATGAACATCAAGTTTATAATTTGTTAACCATTTTGTGTTTCAAGCGTTTCGTAGGTGATTTGATCACCTTGTATTCTATCACACTACGACTGAATATTTTAAACTTTTGATCACCCTGTATTCAGGCACACTACGGCTGAATATTTTAAACTTTTGATCACCCTGTATTCA
>JAHWFP010092348.1:0-24147 GCA_023313725.1 Lithobius niger | reverse complement strand
CATCAAAGAGAAGCCATCAACGCCAGCCATCAACGCCAATCATCCAAACTAGCCATCAAAGACCAGCCATCAAAGACCAGCCATCAAAGACCAGCCATCAACGACCAGCCATCAAAGAGCAGCCATCACAGAGCAGCCATCAACGCCAGTCATCCAAGACCATCCATCAAGGACCAGCCGTTCAATGCGATTTTTAAATATGACTTCACAGCGGGCAAGTAGCATATATCCCAAATAGCATGGGTCCTACAAGACTCAATCTATCCTGCCCTCTATATCTAATAACGATACTCAATTAAGGCATTCTTGGATAAATGGTACGAATTTATTCGAAATAGTTTTGAGTAGCTGAAAAGAAAATTACCCACAGTAGACCAGTATTGGTAGATTTTGTTGTTTGGTTGTTTGTAACAAAGTGTTTTTGTTGCATTGGCTTTAGTTCGAATTAATAACTGATTAAATGGACATTCCTCCCAGCGCCATTTATCTCGATCCTCCACATCAAGTTCGGCCCCAAAGGTCTATTTACTTACACCTAGTCAATCCCTTGGTAAAAATCCGTTTTAAAATGTGGCGTCTAGGATATTTTCTGTTGAATAATTGTTAACTATATTTACTGCAGGACGTACGTATATGATCCTTTGCGCGATTACAATAACCATATGTGTGTGAGCATGTACTAATTTGCTAATAATTACCATGAGATCAAAAATCTAAAAGACTAATGCAGTAAAAATTAAAATTAATTATTCCGATAGATCGCCGAAACAAGATTATAAGACACTAGACCTAGAAAATTATAAATTGTAATGTTAAAATACGAGAATCATTCCGGTTTGTGACGATACAATTAATGCGTTCATGCTTGTTCGTCTGTTAGGCACAATGCCAACTGAGACAGTAGCTGCGTTCTTCGCTGCGAGGAACGCAGCTGCTATTTCAGTTGACCTTGGCGGTGGTATATGCACGGATGGCGATCAGTGCATGGCTGTTATAAGGCAGACCGGGTGTACCTTTAAAACAAAATAAGGATCGTCTTATCGTGGCATTGTCTTTTTTCTGGACGTTTTTGGTTCCGCTTCTTTTAGTACAGTATACTACATGGTACATATGCTTGCAGAAGTTGCAGCGCGTCTTGCGCACTAAAATCCCACTCCATTTTCTGTAGCATGAAGCTAACAGGGTAAGTTCAACGTTATACCAGGCATCATATAAACAATAGAAGTAGCAATAGAACAGGGAAGGAAGGTAAGGTTAGGATGACAATACCAGTTCGTGCAATTAAGAAACAAGTTTAATGATTAGTACTCAAGTTCAGCTTTGCCACCAGGCAGCCTTTAAAGGGCCAGATGACAATTGCAATTTAGAGTTCAAGTGCCAACAAGCAAAGGTACAGCAATGCTAGTAAATACAAGCTAAATGCCGTGTGGCTAACAGGCTATAAACTGTGCAGTGGGGGGTGACACATAAAGGAAAGGTATAAAAAATCATCATATAATCGTATTCTTAAAATAAGAATATTATACAGGGACAAAGAAACGTTGCTCTTACCAAAACAAAGGGTGAATGCGCATAATTTGCAATAAGGAAGAGTCGGATCAGGTTTTAAACCACAAATTAAATCAGCTGAAATCAACATGTGATTGGTTGACTAAAAACTTAAGTGGAAGAGAATTAAAGAATAAATTACTTTAGGGGAAGGTTTCAACTTTCAAGTTTGAGTTTTCAAAAAGGTTGTGAGAGTATTAAAAAACTTTAAAAAAAAGAAACGGTAGAGTGCATAAAAGATGTATAAAAATCATCTGCTACGTATCCTTCCCAACCTTTAGCTGCATCTATCGATTATTGCTTTGGGAGAATCCAAGGTCTTAGATAAATTGGTTTTGCATCGGAGTCCAATGACTTGGCATTCAACCTTGCCTAACCTAAAGTGAGTCGATTTCGATCGCAATCTGGCAATATTTCAGTACTTATACGTACATGTTAAAGAATGTTGCAGAGTTATTACTCAGCCCTTGTTATACACGATCTCATTGGGAGGAAAATTGTAAATGAAAAATGACTTATTTGGTTGTGGTACCATAATATCAAGGATAGGGACGTGTGAGCCCACAGTTTTGTTTAAATAAATTTGCTGTGGAAGACAGATCACTGACTTCCCCATCTTACAAGGAAGATTCTGTAATTGGTAACACTGGCACAAATATAACGTGAACTGAAGGGTCGCATTTTTCTTCCAGATAGATTAAAGGTTAACAACAGGATATTCTTGTCAGGTATAAAAGAAAGTCCAGTGGCCATGGATAACCACGCCACTCCTCTGCTGCTTCGGGGTCACGTTGTCCGTCTCAACTTTCGTTAAATAGTAATTTTTGTTTCAACTCAAATGAAAACTGTTATTGGCTCTGTTTAAACCTCTTAGGTTAATGATCGTTTCAATGCAGTTTATTTGTCAAAGATGCTGTATGCCTAGGGACCAACCTCTTAGAAATTGGTAACAGAGCTTAGGCCACCATTGGGAACCAGCGCTTTTGGGTATTTTATTAAACAAATCAGCAACAGCAATTCATATTAATTTTGGAAAAGTGCCATGAGAGTTTCTAAAGAAGATGATGACAGCCATTGCAGAAGCATCATCAGGAACAATGATGTCAAGACCTGCTCTGGGTCAAGTGAAAAAGGCAAGTATGCTTGAACGGGTCCAACTGAATTTAAATAAGAGCGACTTAAAGTAAATATAAAGAGACAATTTCGATGACATTTTAAAAGGAATCTTCAGAAAAAGTTTAAAGAATAGCACTAAAAGTAAAATCGCAGATACCTTACTAAAAATGGCCTCTAATATTCATCATATCCATTTATGAGATGGTAAAAATTATGCTCTGTATATGGCTACAGATTTGACACTTTATTAAGACATCAAGGTGTTTGGGGATTATCCATAACCAGTAAAGTAAAACCGATAGAACAAAACTGTTAAGCAAGTTGGAATTTGCAAATGGAAAAGCAATAGACATGATAATGTTGTCAGTTGACTTGAGCAAATTCCGTAAGATTTAGCATACTGCTTCTTTAATTTGGGATCACCGTCAGAAACGCTATAAGCCACCAAATATTCTAAGACATATAAGGGCTACATATGCAATTGCACGACATCAAGAAAATGAAAGAACAGAATATAGTGCAGTATCTGATAGAATTAGGAACTACTTTCCAACAAATAGCAGATATACGTAAAGATATTGACGATGAAGAGCATGGATGTTTTACCATTCTGGGTTTACCGCAGACGTATAACTTACGGATGAGTTACGTAGCGCATCTGAAAAAAGAAAATAAATTAAAATCTGAAGATATGGGACATTTATTGACAATGCACGACTCGAAGCAAGAGGTCAGTTCTAATATTGGACCTTTTTCAGAGAATCCAACCCTCTTCAACCAGCCAGGTCGACGACCACAATTGGTGACAGGCATCTCGTGTTTCCGTTGTGGTGGTGCCGTCATATGTCATTTTCGTAAAGCTCAGTGCCCCCAGCGACAAGCAGAGAAAACACAAGGTGTTGAAGCAGAGGAGAGTAACAGAAACAGCAGTAAAGCAGAAAAGCCAAACAGTAATGAAAACCTAACACGTTTTTCTTACGCAAAATATATATGTGGAAATTAAAGAACTAGCTTCAGGTAGTGGATCGAATCTAAAAGAACCACTAATTATACATTCTGACTGAGGTAGACATTGCATAACCTATAAATCATACTTTGCAAAAACGCATCCAATAAAACAGGAAAGAGTACCAACAAAACTAATGCCATAACAACCATCACTGAAGGTGAAGTAAAAAAAGTAAATGAATGGGCATAATGCTACTGCATGCTTACCAGAATTGGATGTAAAGTTATTCCCAGTGGATCAAGCTGTACAAGCAGAAGACAGAATTATTTTTGGAGACAACTGTTACTGAATATTTAATTCGGCTTATATATGGAAGCAGCACAATACATAATAGCATATTCATAATATTTAACGTTATAAACCCAGATTGGCCAAATCCTTTACACGAAGAGCCAACAATAATCGTAGTGCATGTAAACGTAGTGCAGCCGGCAATTGTAAACAATAGGACTAACGTAACTCAAGCTTGTGGCAAATCTAATGTAGACAAGCTGCCCATTATTTTGCAAGATAAGAATAAAAGTTAAGAATCAAACTAATAAAATAAGTCAAATAGTAATATGAAATTATGGCACAAACAATATGCATGTAGCCATTCCAACCTTGTCCAAAATTACAAAGACTAACGCACTTAGAGGACTAACGTATCCCCAACCTATTGGACTAAAGAAGCATTCATGCTTCGCTTATATCCATGGTAATGGTAAGCACAAACCTTTCAAAGCTGGCACGATGTCACAAGCAAATAAAAGGGTAAGTGCTGTTTATTCAGACGTCGTCGGTCCATTTCCTATCGCAACATTGGCAGCGAGTAGATATTTTGTTACATTCATCAATGGACATAGGTTGTAAGTATAACAGTTGCATTTATAAACAACAAATTCATCACCAGACGCGCACACCTTAGGTGTAATAAATTAGTGCTACGAATAAAGAAAACTGAAACAGGACAAATTGAACGTTTCAAGGCTAGACTTGTAGCTAAAGAGTACTGTTCATAATATTTTGAGGCGTACTCTCTATAGCGAAGGTGCATCATAGACCAATTTCATGTGAAAACAGCGTATTTAAACGGGTTTCTCCCTGGGCACGAGCTTCTATACTTCCAACTACCAGAAGGGCATGTAGTGACAGGACAAGAGGACAAAGTATGTTGCATAATTAGAAGCTTACACGCTGTAAACTAATTAGGCAAATGACAGTATGTCTGTTTCCGTTTCGTTGAAGAAATACAGAGTGACATGACCTGACACAAGTCCAGCACCTGCACGTTTGTGACCACAGAAAGAAAAGAAGTATGAATACTATGCTAAAACCGCACTCAACTTCTTATTGGAGAAATCAGTTAAGGGCCCACTCTTGCAGACGCGATTATTTGTGTTCTGGTGCAGAGAAAATAGTCCGTTAAAATAATAAAGTTACACGATGAAATAACTCACGCAAACTATTCATTTTTGTTGATAAAACGAGGTTATAATTTTAAGATAACGTGACACTTAATTCGGATATATTAAACGACCGGTTCCTATTTCGAAAATGTGCAAGTAGTTGCCATGGTTACGACAATGGTTACGGCTCGGACAAGGCTACCTATACGTAAAGGCTTAACGCTCGGTTTCACGCAGCATGCTAGACGCGTCGTCCAAGCGTTGCGCTGAATTGAAAGCACGAAGAACGAAAAACCCCAATCGTAGCATTGATTAGTGTTAGCGGGATGCACAAAAACGTGATATCTTCTCATTATTAGATTTACCAGTGTTGCAGCGCTAAACGAACATTATTTTACGGTAATGGTGACTATTCTTGAAGTCATCGGACGATTTACTACTACCTCAAAGGATCGTTTAACATATTTTTAATGAGAATTGAAAACACCGTAGCGTATTATACATATAGTACAATACACACGTACCTTCGTAGTTCTTCTGCTTGAAATTCATGAAATTAAACCTCCGGAGGCTTTGTTTTGTCGTCGAGTGAACAAAGAGGTACGTAGCGTGAAGCCATTGTTGTTAAAGTTTAATTGTTGGTGTCAATGCAGTGTTTTAAGTTTAAAATCCGCGTATCGCGTGTCACACGTACCTTTCATTGTTCAGTCCGCATGTTAGAGCAGTTCTTTTTTGGGGTGTAAGTAGCGCGACTGGTGGCAGAATCGGTAGCTAACTGGACGACGCGTCAAATTTCTAACATTAGGCCTTTACGTATAGGTAGCCTTGGCTCGGAGCAAACGACGCGGTAGTTTTAAAAATGGCGGTCGTCACTCCGCACAAATATTTTATACCCCACTCCCAAGTAAAGCCCTTGACATCATCGCAAAAGCAGATGGTAGTTAATGTTTACAGCAAACTTCGTCGACAGCATTCAGACAATTCGGTAAGTGACGTGGTAAAGGATGCGGCAGACTGAACAAGCGTTTCATGAGATGCAGTCTTCCAAATCAAAAAGGTATTTGCAACCAGCACTGGTCATTTTACGTCGCCAGCCAGGAAGCGTCCTAACTCCGTTGGTACTCGAACTTGGCTAAAAATTTACGATGACTTCACACTTTTGTCAAATAGACAAAAGAACCTCGCAGTTTTTAGAAAAGGTACGTACAGTTCCCAGGTAAAATTATAAGAGCTGCTGTAAACGATGACGGCAGTTTGCCAAATTTTGGGCGGAAGGCAATGGGCGTCGTCAAGAATTTATAAATTCTTGGCGTCGTGAATTGCTTGTGTGATTTCAACGTGCACGAAAACAATACGACATATACCGAATTGATAAACTTGCTTCACGTCACGGTCGTACTATGTTCAATGTTGCTTTTGCTTCATTGTAAACCGCATTGAAATTACATCGAGCTAGATCAAGAGATTTATTGATGCAAATGATCGAACATTCAAACTTAAAGAAGTCCATGAACTTACACCGAAAGCACTTGCTGTAGTGACAACGGAAGGGTGGGCTAAACTTGTAAAACACACTGAGAATGAAGAAAACAACTTGTGTAAAAGCGATGGGATAGCTGATATTATTGTGGAACGAATCGCCTGTGATGTAAACAATTCAGATAACAACTCAAGTTCAACAATGAAGACACAGACTGCTCAGAGTAGAACTTAAGATCCCTAAACATCAACTACTGTCTGCTTGAAAACAAAAGCTCTTTTCAGAGCTAAAAACTGTCCTTTTCAAAGCTAAAAACTGTCCTTTTCAGAACTACAAAATCTTACGAAAGAGAAACTTCGTAAGATTTCCTGGAGAATTAAAAATATGTTTAACTCAATACTTACAATGGCTTGACATGTAGCAAAAAGGTGTCACACAGGAAAGCCACTGAATATAATTTGCGACATTTATGTAGGCTAAACTGACTGTAAACTCTAACAAATTCGTGTGACACAGGAAAGACAAAATGAAACTAAGCTCTTAAATAACCATACGCCAAAATAAATATATATAAATAAATATTCTTAAAGGCACTACCTTTCTCGTAATACTTTCCTGCATCATTCAGCTTGGTCATTTTACGTCGCCAGCCAAAGCGTCCTAACTCGTATTCGTAATGCCGTTTATTTCCTGTTTTTTTTTCACCCCTGAAAGACTGTTTGATTACTTAATCACATCTGTGAAACTCTTGCAAAGCTATTCACGTGTTGGTTATTGAAAAATAAAGAGAGGACATTAACTTTAAAAAAAGTTACTTAAAAATTAAATTATCAGGTTTTTAAAATGAAAAATTAATTTCTATACCATTTTGAGTAGCATTTTGAATAGCACACAAAAATAAAAGCCGTGAAGAATCGTAGCCTATGTTGATGTATACTTCGATAGTTGAAAGTTCAAATCCACGAAACCTCTTGCCTAATTTTAGTGATTGCGAGCTTAAGTCCAAAAATAAGGCAGAGATGGCAAGTGGAAATGTGAAATGAATCCGACAACAGATTCAAAAGTTATCGTGCATACAGACGACGGACACCAGCAAAGGATGAAAAGCTCCTTTACTCTGCTTTGGTCCGCACGTCAGTATATGTGAAAAAAGTTTAAAGGAGTTGGAGGCCAACGACAACGTCAGGTAAAGAAAATATTGATCAGTTTTAGAACAGCTGAGCACATAGGGATATACGAAGAAACAAAAATAGTTCGTAAAACGGCTCCCCTCCAGTCAGAAGTTGAGTGCGGTTTCAGTATAGTCGTGTATGTCACGACAGCGCAGCTGTAGGCTCATGTCACAATATGCAACAGCTGGTAAAAATGATTCTCACCACAAGTTTTGAGATTAGACCACTTTAATATAACTTTCGTGTATTATAACTTTCGTGTTGGAAATTCAGTTTGCCAGAAACCCTAGGGTCACGATGAGCTTAAGACAAACTCGATATGCAAGCTAAGTATAAAAAGAAAATTCTTCACCAGTGATGACAATGACAGTGAGCAAGAATCAAGATTTACCTGTAGAGCAATATCTAGATGAGGTTCTTCTATGAGAGTTAGTTGGAGCATTATCATATATCACAAACGGAACACGTACCGGCATATGATACACAATAAACTTCCAAGTGCTAAAATGCTCGTCACCTACCCAAGCAAAGTGGCAAGGCGGGAAGCGAATAATCCGTTATTTCCAACGGACCAAGGAACGTATTTACTGATCCAACAAAACTCATCACGTTTGAGGATCTACATGGGTGCAAGCCATGCCTCAGACCTAAATACGAAAATCAACGTCTGGTGTGATAGCAACATATGGAGGAACCCCCTTCCTCTGGAAGTGGAATTTACAGTGGACCATTTTGCTGGCCAGGATGGAAAATGAATACAAGGAGTATCACAAGGTATACAAGAATCAGCATGGACACGGCAATTCCTCGAAGAGAAGTAGGAATATTGACATAGGGATACAATCTCTCCTATACCGTCTCTTAAAGGGCCATAGCACATGCAGCAAGTTATGTCGAAAATCCGAGAATCAAGCTCATTGACATAATGCATTACTATATCAGAGAGAGGTTAGAAGACAAAACAGTCGAAATCCTCTACATAGCTATGAAAGATAATGTGGAGGACTTATCACCAAGCCACACCAGGAATTCGATAATCTGTTATGCTAATCTGTCATGTGTCTAATTTCATATGAGCTGTACTATTTTCTGTCAGGGGCAAGATTGTCAGGAATATCCAGTTCACTGCCACAGATCAACCATGTGAATGACAGTCTCTCAACTGGACTTGCAAGAAGTTAATCATCTACCATTGTGCAGAAGATAACTTCCTACACCAGAAGGTGCCAATTTATTTAGATTCAGAATAAAGACATAGATAGGGCTATCTCCCATGGTAACCGCGGGGTATAAAAGAAAATGTATTGGCCATGAATAATCACTCCATTGTTCTGATGCTTAGTGGTAACGTCATCCGTGTCGGCTTTTCCAAAATAGGTAATCTTTGTTCAAAGACGATCTACGATTGGGTACCAACCTCTTACAATGGCAATTCTAGTATGACTATTAAATTGACAAAAACGGGGTGAAAGGAATTTGTTTCAATCACTCACAAGGTTGGCTGTGAAAATTAATCCCCTATTTCCGTTGTTAGCGGACTTGGTTTTCAGTTATATCTATAACATCATAAGCCAATTGACGTACTAAATTTGGTGTTTGGACCATTCTCAAATTAACAACTTTTGGTGAAAGGAGATATACATTACTGTTAAAATCTGAGCTAAGACTTGTTTCCCATGTGCGTATTTCCGTCTAAGTGCACCCATCGAAATATAACAAATTGATGACCTAGATGACCAAGCCCCATCAGAGTCATGTACTGTTTTAGTCTCAGGTTTACTTTGCCATACATGAGATTGCTGCTGATTTCGACTTTCAGGTGACCAGTCAGTATCTTTCCTGTAGTTTAACAGTTCTGTACAGCAGATGGATTCAGAACAATCAGGCAGGAATAGGTTTCTCTAAGAAGACTTCAAGAACAGCCAAATGCAAGGTAGTAACTCCAGTCCTTCAGCCATTTCTAAGACTAACAGATCTGAAGTAGTTTTCAACAATCTGAACAATTAATTAACGAAGGTAAAGCTTAAAATCGTAACAAGTTTCAAAAAGTCAGTAGTTTTAGCAGATTACAGAACTTGGTTCTTTACACAATATTCCCCAGTTTTGGCGTTGAACAAAATAAAAAAGCTTTAAGCTTTAGACTCTTAGTCGTTCGTTTCTCTGTGCATATTCTATCCCTGTTGCAATTAAAAGTTACGGAGGGGGTGTGCCAGCCATCCTACGTTTGGCTGAGGCTTTTTATGTCGTTTTTTTTATTGGTTTTTAGGATTTATTTGGCACTGTGCATTTTCACCTTTTAATGGCTTCTTCTCTTACTAAGCTTAGGCAGCAATTGTTGAGCTGACTTGCGCGATTATCTAGTATTTCCCTTGTTGATTGTTAAGTGTTACCTTTGTAATAGAGAACAATATTGTTCCAAAATTTGTATCGTTACAGCATTGTGAATGGCGTTATCATGGTTGTAATTTTTGTATCAGTTCAACAACTCGTTGCCAATGTAAAATGTAACATTTACTGCTCTCTACACAAGGTTATCACGATATTGTTTTTCGTTTTCATTCCAAGGGGAGAAGGGGAGAACAGGTGGGGTGGAGGTGCCACCCGCCGTCCGGTGGTCAGTGAAGGTCAATTTGGTGATTGGGTTAGGCAACGCTGGGTGGTCCCATGTGAAAACTTGGTGGACGCATGCGTGCATTGTAGCAGTACATGACCGCCGGAGAGCCTGGCAAAGGTTCTGCAGGGCCCCGTCAGATGTGCGGTGGTTTGTTTTCATAGGTATATCATGAGACTCTCGATTTATTTTGAAAGAAGAAAAGGGTTCCTTTGGGGAGTGGTTATGTGCCAAGATCGCCAGTGGCCTTCTGCCATCTAGGATTTGGAGCCTGATTCGACCCCAGGATACCAGAACAGCAGTAACCTTGATCTTGGACTCTCTGGGCCGGGTTCTTAGGGGTGCAGAACTGGCAGAAGCTTTTAATCGAAATTTTTCTTTGATATACTATGCTGCAAAAGGGCCATCCCCACCAGCTTTTTCATGGGACGTAAATGCTGTGGAGGAGAGTCCTTTTACTCTACTGGAGCTGAAAGCTGCTTTTGCCAAGTGCAGGACGGACGGGGCCCCAGGCATTGACGGAGTGACCTATAGGCAATTGAAGGGCCTGGAAGATGGTGATCAGGTTGAACTTTTGAGATTGTTCCAGGAACTTTTCGATGGTGCCGAAGTGCCGCCTAGCTGGCTCTTTGCCATCTTGTCCCCAGTGTTAGGCAGGGGTAAGGTGTGCACCAGTGTGACTAGTTTCGGCCTATTCTTGTCTGAGAAAGGCCGATAACTAGTTCTTGTCTGAGAAAGGTGTACGAGAGGTTGCTGTGTCACCATCTTAGTGTTGTGCTCGAAGGTTCCGGGGCCTTATCCGGGGCTCAGTTTGGCTTCTGCAAGTGTAGGAGCGTGCAGGATGCGATGCTATTTTTGGAATCAGGAATTAGGGAAGCCTGGGCAAGGGGCGAGGTGGCGGCTGTGGTCTTCTTAGACATTAAGGTCGCCTACGATATGGTTGATGTCGAGTGGGTTGGGAGCTCGGCATCAGCCGTTCGTTGGGGCTAGCCATCCTGGCCCTGCTGGACTTTAGGCACTTTGCAACCTGGGTGGGAGGTTACTCGTCGACAGCTGCGTCCACGACCAGGGGCCTTCCTCAGGGGAGCTGCTTGAGCTCCATGTTGTTTGCAGTCGTTTTGAACTCTGTTTTGCAGACTCTTGCTGGGTTTGTCAATATCGTGGTGTACGCCGATGATGTGGCAATATGGGTGGCAGGTAAGGATGTCCCTGTTCTTCTGGGTATCTTACAGTACCTTCCTAAAGCACCAAACAGAACGAACCAAACGCACCACTGTTGGTGACAGTTCAGCTCATTCCCTACTAAAGCCATGTTGATGTGGCTTGCTTACGTCAACCATCGTCAGTGATGAATTGTTTACGGTACCTAGCGCATGCTCAAAAGCTCCACCACTGGCAATCACAAACCACCTCCCCGAGATGGTTCACAATTTTGCATTGCTCGCACCTGGTTACTTCCATTAGCGTAGCCTGGTCCAGTCAATTACGCACGCCTGGTCACGTTAAAGGTATGATGTAACGAGTGCTTTGTTGAGCTTGTTGATTTTGCTGAGCTGTGATTGCAATTTCGGAAGGTACTAAACGGCTGACGCAATGTTACTGCGCACGCGCGACATTAAGTTTGGAGCCAAACTGTCTCTAACAGTGGTGCTTTTTGTTCGCTCTGTTTGGTGGTTTAGGAAGGTACTGTTAGAGCAAGTGATTGCTGAGGGTGCTCTCGGGCTTGGGATTCCCGGTAAGGGTGCGTCATTGCTTCTGGAGTACGGTATTGCCAGAGTACTGGTGCGCCAGGCGCTTTGGCAGCACAATCCCTGGCCGTGGACGCAGGCGCTTGGGGGATGTTGTTGTGTGGGCGATGGCACCATGGTAAGGGAGGCATGGGATATTTATTGCGACGTTCCTTTCACAGGGAGTCAATATATGGCGGTATAGGAATTTTTGTGGAGGATCTGCACTGGTCTGTATGGTACAGGGTGTCGTTCCTTCCATCTGCCTTTGTGGGGGAGCTGGCTGCAAACGCGATTGCGATTGACGTTGGCTTAGACTTGGCAGTGCCACGTTTTAGGGTTCTTTCAGATTCAAAAGGAGGGATCGGGCTGCTAAGGAAGTCCTTAGCTGGATTGAGAGAGGTCCATCCGATTGTTGCGGAGATAGAATGGAAACTGTTTGGGGCCTTGCAGAGGGGTGTTGAGGTGAGGATCCAATGGGTGCGTGGGCATGCAGGATTTTTTGAGAATGAAGTGGCCGATGGTTTGGCCCGTGACAGTGGGTTGCTTGGGGTGTCCTCGCAAGACCTCCACTCTGTTCTGGCTGCCGCTGCAGTTAGGGCTTGATAATTGATTTGGGATGCTGCTGAAACAGGTCGTAGACTGTTTGCTCTCCACCCATTGGTGCAGGAACTAGCAGCCTTGAACAGGCTGTCCAGGAGGGATGCTGGGGTCATATCCTGGCTCCGGACTGGTCATGTTATGTTGCTTGCTTACGAGTTTAGGCTGGGGTGGGCAGCATGTCCGCTGTGTCCATATGGGGCTGAGGAGGAGACTGTTGACCACTTCTTGCTCAGGTGTGGGCATTGGGCTAAGGTGCGTAGGTTGCCATTGCGGTGAACCGTTGTCACTGTCTCGGATGTTCTGCAAGCCGACTGTGTGGTGAGAGGGTGTTCTGTGCATTCAGGGCAGTGGTTCAGTTTTGCAGAGCCACCAGTAGGTTCGTTTGATGATCTAAACGAGCTTCTGGGCTTGGGGTGTCGTCCAGGCACGTCGAATAGAATATGTTTAATTGATCCGCAGCCCAAAGCTATGTGCTCAGAAACAAGACTAATCGCTGTTTACATTCAAATTTCCGCTAAGTTCAATATCAAGATCAATTCTGCAATACTCACATAACAATAACACCATTGTTGTAACAATAATGTAGCGGCCAACGATAGTTGAACGCCAGGGAGAAAATCAATGGACGATACGAAGAAAAACAACATCAACAACTTGAATTCAACCACAAATGGAAAAAAGTATTTAAAGTATGGTGATAAATTAGTTATTGGCATACTTTTTTTAATGGTCCCTATATACGTGATTTATTGTGATAGTTTTGCTTCCTCGGCTCTTAACGCCTTGGCTAAGCCTCGGAAGAACAAATCTATCACAATAAATCACGTATAGAGTAACCGTTCTTGCAAAAGTATGCCAATAACCACTACTTATGAGATAAGAAACGGTAAAATAGCTGATAAAGTATTATTTCAACTCCGAATTTATTTGCAATAATATGGTGTTCTACTTCGGCCTATAGTGACGATAAGTCCCAGTTGATGACGACCCGTTCTATGTAAACCTTCTCTCTTTTTTCACTACTCATGAAAAATAGAAAATAACAGATTCAATTAACCAGCAGCATTTTTTACTACCCTCTCAGCTTCTGTTAATTTAAGCAGAGCAGTAATTTAAAGTAAATCGCGTGATTGCTTCTCGATTTAACTTACTCGGTATGTATATCTAATAACGGCTTCCATCGGTTGTTGAAACGTTTCCAATGGTTCAATGTTTTTATGCTTGATTTTCTTCTTCTAAGAAATAAACAACGATTTAAAAAAAAATGTTTTAAAGTTACGTTAGTGATCAAGCCAACCAAATCCATCCGTTATTCCTTCTCTGGTATTGTTACCTAAAACTGATTATTTGAGATGTACGTTACGTTCATTCTATACTTTGCTCTGCGATTAACATAAATTGAACCCCCTTTTTTTTTCATTTTAAAATCCTATTTACGTTGCCTTTCAGACTTATATGTCAGACTGCCTGAGCGGTGAATCGCATCCACGACCTTTGAAACTAAAGGCCGAAGTCCTACCGCTGAGCCATACTGACACGGCCAAAAAGAAACGTCTATAGGCAGTATTTAACACGTGCGTGTATATACACACAAACATACATTTTCCAATCGCCATTGAAGGGACGCTTATTTACCGCGCCACACTCCAAGCGAAACTAATGGAACACTCAAACGTGAAATTATGATTAAACAGGACGGAAAGCCGACGGCTGAACAAAACTTAAATAAAGAGTTTATTTAACTCTTGTTGATCTGTCGGCTTTCCGTCCTGTTTAAACTTTGAAAGTGGATTACAACCCTTTGCCATGTAAATTAGTCTGTTTACTTTTTAAACCAATAAATGAATTAGGAATATCCTCAGCTTTCATCGCATAACGAATGAAGGACCGTGTGATGTCATCTCATCGCATGCAAATGGAACTGAATGTCAGACTGGCCTAATCGAGATCCCCTGGGAGGCCATGGCTACAGGAGGCCCATTACTCTAGTGTGAGGCTTCCTGTAGTGCAAAGAAAAGTGCACAAATGCACACATTTCACACACAATGCACATAATCCGGGAAACAAATAACGAAAAAATATAATAATTCTTCAGAAAGTTTTGTGAAACACAAGGGGCGGAGAGGGTTGGGGGGAAGTCCTTACCTTCATTCCTGGGGAGGCCTAACCCAACCTGACCCTGATCGAACATGGACTCAAAATGCCAGTTGCTGCTAAATCGCCGATCCACCCAGATCCTGATTTATGAAAAGTGATGTAAAAATTTAATGGAGCAAGCAGTATGCATCAAAGACTGGTCGTGAAAGAATACACTAATCAGTAAAAGAATGAAAATGGATCCCGGCTCAGCTGGAACCTGCAGCTGAATTTCCCCAGTAATGTAGTGGTTAGAGCTCCTGGCCTAGTATGTACGATGTCCTGGCTTCGAGTCCTAGTCGGGGCAGTTATCTTTTGTTTTTTACTCAGATTAGCATATTCTCACAATGCCTCGTTAACCCTTTACTTTGTGATTTATTCTTCATTGACGTAAAATTGATTTTACGCTTTAGCGTCTTCAAAACATCTTCTAAATCTTAAGTAAGCTCCGCTTGTGCTTAATGATGAAGGTACTGTCAAAGTATATTTATTGTACAGTTGGTCTGTCTCTCATAACCGAAGGTTATTTTGTAATCGAAACGGAGTTACACATAAAGCCAACGTCCTACTTTTGCCTTTTCGTTTGGTTCTGGTCACGAATTGGCATGACCATGTATTACACTGAAATTCCATTGCCCTCTGTTCAGAAAAGAACAGAATTTCTTTGAATTTGAGGAGAGCCCAAACCGATGCATCCCTAAGTCTAAGTGTGCACTAAGTTTAGTCCCGCTATCTTATAGGCTGTTTAAAAGAAATCATCTGGAAAGACAAATGGCCAGACAGACAGAGTTTCGAAGTTTAGTAATGAACCTCCAGTAATAATAAAGAATACAAACAAAAAATTAAAAAAAAAATTTATCACTTGTTTTTGAAGGAGCTGCATCCGAGTAACGGCCTAAGTCCAGTAAATCGGGTCGAGCCTAAGTCAAGTAACGGCCTAAGGAAAGGCCAGTATCGAGATGGAAACCTCTTATCATAGTAATGCCAAATAATGCTCTATATTAGCCAGCATCCTTCCCGTACTTGGTAACGGCGTGGTTAATTTTACCAGTTTTTGTAGAAAAATAATGGAAACCTCTGTCCACTACGAGCGTGTCCCTATCATTGCGAGCAGTCCACTGCGAACGTGTCCCTGGAGTAGTCGCAACATCTACTGGGTCGTGAAAAATAATCTTTTTGACATCCGCTGTTTTCAGAAAAGACACAGGAAAAGACACTTCCAGCTAACACACTTCAGTAGGAATCAACATTAACGTTTTACGTCTAAATCGGTTTGTTCAGCACTAATCTCATACGATTAAACCAGCCAGTTTCAAGCTTAAGTCTTGCGACCAAATCAGTCGATTTTAACACGAATGCCTTACAACCAGATTGGATTTTAACCTCAACTTCTTACAACCAATTCGGTCAGTTTCAACACTAAGTCTTAAACCTCTGTTAGATACAACACTAACGGCTTAACACCAAGTCGATCGGTTTTAGCCCTACCACCTTACGACCAAGTCGCTCGGTTTCAACGATAAAGTTTTACGACCAAATTCGGTCGTTCGTCTTCCATGAATTGCGGGACATTGAACGATTTTTGACTGGAATGAGTAATGACAGTTTGCTGGCGTTGACTGAAACGGGCTTTTCGTTCTGAACTAATGTTGAATTCAGCCTTTTTGTCGGTTTAGCAGGGAATCGATGAGGTTTGTGTTTTGATTGCTTTCTCGTTATAGTTCGCTTTGTTGTTCTTTGTTGTAATGAAGTTAATGTTCCGTAATAAATAATTACTGACTGTAACAATAAAAAGACATCATGTTGAGTGTTGTATTGAATGTTGGTTTCGGTGTCTCAGTACTGAGTTTTTCTTGTTTCTACGTGTTAGTGCTCGACTTTTTAATACTTTAAGTGACAATGCGAGAAAAAAAATTTGCATTTGTTCTGGAAATATCGAATAAGTGTTTTAGTCTGCTAGTGTATAGTGTTTTGTTGAGAGTACACTATCGTGTAGGTAGGCCGATTAAGTTAGCCATTTTGGTTTGGCAGTGTCCATATGGCATAGCGGTAGGGCTTCGACTTTTGGTTTTAAGAGTCTTAGATTGAATTGCTAACCTATTTGGCTTTCTGTCCTGTTTATAACCTTATTTCACGCTTTAATTGTGTGTTCGTTTCAGTTTACTTGGTGTGTGATGCGCGGACAAGCGTCCTCCATTGCAGATTGGAAAGTGTTTGGTTATTTGTATATGTGTGCGTGTTAAGTTCTGCCTATAGACGTTTCCTTTTGGCCATGTCAGTATGGCTGAGCGTTAGGACTCCGGCCTATGGTTTTAAAGGTCGTGGGTTCGATCCCCAGCTCAGGCAGTCTGACAAGTCCAAAAAAATAGATCTTACTGTGAACGATGATACATATGGGATCAGTCTCCCTTGAATTGCGTAAATTGTGGTCCGACCCCTTTTTGAATTATTCCTTACTGATTAACCTTATTGACTTCGAGTACTCCTAGTTCTTTGAGCTCAGGGCTGACAGGAGGACATGTGGCCATTCTTTGAAACTAGTTGTTCCGAGTTCCAAAAAGGATTCAAGAAAATGCTTCTTTGTTAATAGAATTGTATTCATCTGAGGTTATGAAATCTGCCACTTTAGACATTTTAAAGAAATAACTACGGAAGTTTGACTTTTTAAAGTATCTTTTTAGATGTTATAAAATTGTTTCTGGATTAGTTTTGTTTTAAAGTTTTGGCTCGTACGTCGGTAGCCATTCTCAGTGACTACATGCACCTTTACACTCATATCAATAAATATTTTTATTGTTATATTATTGCTATCATGACACCACCAGCGACCACATCCCTCTCATAGTCGCCATCCTTCTCTTCAATACCGAGAAGGAATTGAAGGAACACATCTTTTCCACCATTGCTTTTACTTTCATGAGTCATGTTGAGATCTTCTCTCTGGCCCATTCTGCTGCGACTCTTGGCTTGATGACTGTCGACTCAGAAGTACAAGGGACGTGCTCATCTAACTGACATTTCGAGGGACTCATTTACTGATTCCTGGCTAAAAGAAACACTCCTTGTTTGTATTGGGGGACGTTCCACAGTCCACTGAGACGACACTCAGCTGCTCTTCTGCCCTGAACTGTTCATATTTCCTCGGCTGATGTACTCCTCTCGGCTGCTCCTCCGTTCTTCTGCTTGACAACAACATGTCCTCCTCCCCATCTCACTGATCACCTTCAGGCTACACCTGGCTCCTAACCAAGGCATATGTTTTCTCCGGGCACCTTTCTCGCGTAGCATCGGAAATGGGGCATTCTCTGCAAATGTTCAGAACCTTCTAACATGTCAGCGATTTAACAAAGTGAAACAAATTGCCCTCCTGAAAGGCTACGAAAACCCACGAGCACATGAAATGACCCAGGTTTAATTTTCGGAAAATAAATTGTTTCCTGGGTCACTTGCATTAAAACAAACATACAGTGATGAGTGATGAACTCTTACATACCTCCTACCGCCACTGAAATAGCAGTACTTACAATGAAACCTTTAAAATAACAAATAAAAACGTGTGCCAACGTAGAATCACCTACTGACGATCCACCATCTTGGAAATTCGCGCACAGACCACTGATCATAAAATAATGTCAACAGGCAAAGAGTCGAACACTTCCTACCAATACTACATGTGGCCAAAGTTTTTGATGGTGTTCATTACACAATTTCGGTTTATTGCTATCGTGTATGCCTCTAATTCGACCCTGATTTTCTCGATTGGCTGTCACTGTGTACAGCTGTTCCTTTAATGTCTACGTTATGGTAGTTGTTTTCCGAGTGTTTGGTTATAGCATCTAATGTTGTTGTTGGCCATTGCTCCACCATGGTCCAATTTACGGGTACGAAGAGCCCTCCGGCATCGAACTAGGTAGATCAACGGGCATTCACTACATCTTACGCAGTACACCACACCTTTGCTTGGGTTCAGATTCGGGTTAAATAATGGAGTCAGCTAAATTAAGACATGTGGGTACATTTTCGTTTGTATTGTCGAGTTGACCTCCCTGGTCTTGAAGTGGTTGTGGAAGTGGGGCAACGATGGAGGCAACAGGGAGGACACTTCACAATTGCAACCAGTGCTAGGATACCCTAACATGAATCACTTCTGGTAAATCCTCTAGTATCGCTGACATTTTTAAGTGCAACTGAACTCTCCTGATACCTGTGTAGCATGATACCAGCTATGTACCGTGTCGGACATTAAATTTTACCCGCCTAAAAAGTTGGCTTCGCTGTAGTACCCGTTTATGCAGTACGTTCAATCTCCTGTCAAGGAATTGCAATGTTGGTACATGGGTATTTTGGCTTGAACAATGTTGCGAAAAGGTTTTTACAGCAGGAGGCCAAATTGTTACTCGACCATTAACAATGGAGGACAAATATTTTGATCACAGATGGCGTGTGCCCAACGTTCACGAAAATAGCACTACGAAAAATTACAATCTTTACTATTAACGCCTCTTCAAAATTCAAGTCATAAAATGCAGCTGTTTGAGTCAAACGTAGACGGAAAGCCAAATTTCATGCATATCGATCGCATAAATTATTTTATGTGAACAAAATTAGCTAGTAATAACAGGAACTGATAAACTCGGAATACAGTTCTCTATTGTATTTAGTTTCCGGTATCATCGCTTTGTTACGTCCCTGTGGGGGAGATTTTGTCCCTACTGATAGTAGTTACGTTTGGCGCAAGATGTCAAAACTGATAATGCGCGACAATATTTAAAGCAACGTTTTACGATACTTAATGAAAGTATTATTTTTATTTAAAAAATCATGATTTACAATTTATCCTATTTAGTATAAGATTCGGACTTTATAAAGTCTAGCCTGTCTCAAATAGTACAGCTACGTTAGGCCATGGTTTGAGGTCACTTTTTGGTCTAAGATGGAGATCAACAATGGATGCATCTTCTCTCGCTTCGTTGGCGAACATTCGTTGTAACCTGCGCGTATTGGTAATTCGGGTAGACATATGAATTTCTATGGTTGGATTGTATGGTGTAAAGTAGAAGTTTTCTATTCCCCGCATACTACCTATGCTTTATTTCCTCCTAGTAATAACTAGTAACTAAGTAACTAGCATGAGATCAACGATGTTGAGGCATCTTTTTCAAACTGAACTCTTTTGTTTACAGCACTAAGCAAGTACTTTCTCTTGTCTATTAAGTAAGCCCTGTCGAAAATCAGTAAACCCACTGCTATAATATACGTGGTAAAAGAAGAAGCTAACCTTTGAGCAAACATGGATGTTGACGTGATTTTCACAGCTGACACCAACAATTAGGCACCAGTGAAAGCCAATAATCTGAACTTGCTGGGTGAATGGCTAGCACACTTCTAGATAAATACAGAAGAGTGCGTACACACTTCCGTTTCCTTTCGGACTTCGCTGTAGTGCCCGTTTATGCAGTACGTTCAATCTCCTGTCAAGGAATTGCATTGTTGGTACATGGGTATTTTGGCTTGAACAATGTTGCGAAAAGGTTTTTACAGCAGGAGGACAAATTGTTACTCGACCATTAACAATGGAGGAAAAATGTCAGATTTTTTGAAATAAATACGAATGCGAACCTATTAACTGATTCCCTCAAACACGTCAATACTACTTTCACGCTAAACCGACCACACTGGACTGGCATATTCTAAAATATGTCATCTAAATACCTTAAAAGCCCTAATAAGTGTTCTTTTATCTCCAGATGTTAACAATCGCTTGATCAATGCAACCCGTTGATTGGAGTATTAACACTGTTGGTGCCATGTAAGTCAGATTTTAAATTCGTACTAAACCAGAAACACAGTTGTTTTTTTAGTATTATGGGGCAAAATTTTACTTGTTTGATGCGCGCCCTGCCAAAGCCAGAAGGCGAGTTACATGGTTTTTAGGTAATTTCAATAGAAAATTCCTATGATATTTTATAGGCCACAATCGACATAAGCACGAGCCATATCAGGATTGGCTGAGGTCCGGCTCGAACTCGGATCTTTGGCGTATGAGACAGATGCGTTGTATCTGTTGGCTGATGTAGTTAGTTGCCAAACAAGAGCCCAATCAACCAACTCTTTCTTAGGGATAGGCAGATATTAACATCGGTATCGGTATTTACAGATATTATCGGTATTTTTGTATCGGTGTCGGATCTGTATCGGCGTTTATTTACCGACATTTTAGCCGATACTACCAACTTTCGTGCACGCTGGGTACTCAACTTAGCTTGGGAGAAACCTTTCCAGCATCACTTGTATCCCATGAAGCCATCTGCACAGCAGCTTAGTGAATTCAACACGCGCGGATTGTCAGATTCAGGGCAGCTTCTTGTGATTAAACCTATCTGAAGTATGTTTACGGTATGTTTTCTGCAGATCTGACACCACTTATTTTTAAAAATTTGAAATTTAGTTTTCTTGTTTACCAATTTAATAATGATGAAATATGAGTTTGTCTTTCTGATCCATTGACTTTTTTAAATCGGTATTGGTGTATCTGAATCTGTATCCGTATCTGTATCGGTAGGAGTGGGAGGGGGGGGGTCGGATCGGTATTTTTCTGTATTGTCGATCCCTACTCTTTCACAGCTTGATGGAAGCTGAAACGAACAGGTTACATCCATAATGAGTGCCTGAGCCTCTACATCGTCAGTATTTATATTTGTTAAGGCTTGCGTCACTGTTTTAATCTCTACATCATTAAGGAAAAAATAATGAATATTAGAGGCTCAAGGACTGATCCCTGAGGCATGCCACTGTTTACTGGCAGCAAGCTTGAGCGAGTTTCAGCGACGATTATCCTTGACTTAGTTTCACGAGAAAATCCTTAAGTCAAATTATTAATATCTTTAATTTAAAAAGGCATATACGAGTCCATTGAGCGTAGCTTCTTATTAAGTTGCAAATGAGTGATTCCGCAATCACTCATTTGCAACTTAATAAGAAGCTACGCTCAATGGACTCATAGGCCTTTGCATAATCGATGAAGATGACGTCTAAAGGTATTCCTTGATCGATGTAAAAAGTCCAGTCAGCTAAAACCGCCAACAGAAGGAAAGTAGTAGAGCAATCGAGACAAAAGTTAAATCGATCAACCACAAACAATTGTTGTTCTCGAATTAAATCAAACAGAATTCTTCTAATAATTTGCGCCATACTTTTGCATGAGACGCTTGCCTATGTATTGGTCCATTACCGTAGGCTTAGTGCATCCTTTTTTTTAACTGGGGTAATGCAAACAGTTTCCAGGTTAGCAGGAGTTGAACGGTTCGGTTCGGTTTAAGTGCAGACAGAACCTCAAGGACAAAACCTGGGGCACTCAAAAGTAATGGATGTTACCCTCATGTTCCAATTAATTGTTGGCCAATAAATTGTTTAACAAGCGTTCGAGCTTGCGCCCGAGGGATTATTGCTGCAACCGAGAAGGGCTTCGAAAACAACTGATTTGCCAATCATTGTTGCAACAAAGACGCTAATATCTGGTTTGTAACCCTACAGCGTTTAAACCACGTGCGGTTCAATCTCCTATCCAAAGTATTGTTGTTATTGAGTATCATAGTTGCCCCACGTGGAAACATTGTTGCTCGATTCCGATGGACTCCTTTGGCATCGTTCAGTCAACAACGATGATTTCGGTTTGTTTAGTAAAAAAAAAACTGGATTTATACTGTTAGACCAAATCGTATTTCTTTCTATATTGGTGGCTGGTTTCCCGATAAGTTGTTTTTTTCTTTTTTGGCTTTGTCTTTATCCCGGTTACGGGATCCAGGTTTGAAAGATTCTGGTCCTGGTGAATTTGTTGAAAATATGCCTTGATCTTGTTAAAGTGAACATCGATACCTAACTTAGTCTAACCTAACCAAACCTAATCAACTCTAAACTAATCTAGGTACTCCTTTAACCTATGGTTTTTGTGTTTGCCGGGATCTATACTGAGACAGCTGCGGGCCCGGCAACGCATCCAAGAAAGGCTTGAAACAGTTACAGACCAACTGCGTTTCCCTCATACGTGGGAGGAAAAACTGTTGAATTTAGGTGGAAGTATAGGATATCGCCCGCTTTCCAAGTGCTGGGATCTAACAATCGAAAGCGCGCAGCGCCCGAGCCATTGTTGGATTCCGGTATGAGGAAAGCAGGAGATATCCTTCTTCTCACCCGTTATGAAGCTATCAGTCCGACGTACATTGTTGAGCGCAAGTGAGCACAAGTGGAATACATTGTTGCGTTTAGACAGACGAAAGTTTGTGTGGAATATTCGTTAAGACACAATTCTAGACGAAACGAAAAGAGCAACGTTTAATTTTGAAAGCGGTTGCAATGTTGTAATTAACATGAATTCTTGAACGATTTTTTTTTATGTTTGAGGTGGTGTTGTTTTCAAAAATTGTTCCATTTAATTGATTATATTCCGTTGCTTTATTCCTTTTTGTCATTTAATAGAAACCAACGTTTGTAAAGCAGCAGTTGCAATGTTGTGAGTAACGCGAATTGTTGTACGTTGGTTTTTTTTTTTTTATCTGTTATGTTCTTTTTATTTGTTTCAGAACATTTATTACATTTATTATTTTTCTTCTACTTTTCATTTGCCACAAACGGGGGCTGGGATTGTTGCGATCCCGTCTTGCTGTATTGTTATAAGAGGACTAAGAGCTTCAAAACGGGTGAGAAGTATTAATTTAGTTACAAATATTTTGGGTGACATTTGGTAGGTTTCGTATCGTAGTTCGGGCATCATTGCACTTTTACGAGAGGGCTGAGATATCGATAGATAATGTTAAGTTATTCCTACACTTTTAAACAATGAAATGTTAAGTTGTTGCTTAGTTTTAAACAATTAAATATCAAGTTATTTCCATACTTGTACTCCCACTTTTTCTCTCACTTATAAACAATGCTTTAACAATAGATAACAAATCTTTAATCTAGAACACCGTGAAGACTAGTCTTTGGAGCCACACCTTTAACAATGAAAACCGAAAAAAGTATAGGGTTACAAGTGTGACTAGGAATAGCATTTTCAAAAGTGGGTGTATTTCAAAGGCTTCAAATGGTTTTATAGCTTGCTTTAACCACTCCTGGGTGTATTCTCGTTATCTATAAAACAATGGTCAACATGTCAAGAGCTTTTTTCTTTCAACACACCCGTAGAGCCAAACGATATTTTCAATAGTTTTGACACCTAATAAAGCTCGATTTGTTGTTTGCTGTAGGAAAAAACGTAGAAGAATTTTAAATATTTGCCAAAGCCGTAATGTTTCTTTCGAAGTTATACTAAAGAATGAGGGAATGGGTTAGCCACTTTCCGTAGGGGTTTTGTATAGA
>JAHWFP010092342.1:0-23858 GCA_023313725.1 Lithobius niger | reverse complement strand
TGTATCTAATAGCAGGCGTGTAAAAGAAAGCATAAAATTTACTCCCCGTAGAAAAAATATTTTACACCCACTGTTTGTAAAAACTTTACATTGCAAGAGCTATTACAAAATCGCCTAAAACGGTTTCATTACAACTTCATTACACATAATAATAAAAGCTTTAAGGTCTCAGAAGCTCTACTTAAATAAATCAACAACTTTCAGAGTCATACTGTAACCGTACTAGTTTTAACAGCATATGTGAAATAATATTTTAAGTATAGGCTTCAAATCAGTATGGCATATCGAAGCCATACTGGATTAAAAAAAAACCCTGAGGCCCTTGAGCCACGCGATGTGACAGTGAATCAGACAGCTGTAGCTGATCACGTGATTATCGCTAAACATTAAACAGCATGGTAAACAGCCTGTAATTCAAATCGGGAAGGGAAAAGTGGCTAGAGGTGTACACGGTTGGCAAACTAAACGCACCGATTCGAAAACTATGCTGCAACGGAAGTAAACATCTATTTCACAGTGATTTTATGAAAAGTGCAGCAACGTTCGTGTAATTTTGGTAGCTTTACTATCGTTTACTGCAAGACCAGAGCGTCGTTCGTCGGACCTGCAGGCTGCAATGGCGGAGAACAGCATTTTCAGAGTCAAAACGATCCTACTTCGAGCTTGGGTAAGCTGTCATTAGGCTTATGCTCTGACTAGATCGCCAATTATTGAAGAAATCTTTACACTAGAAGGTAAGAGTGCTGATGGCGAGACAAGTGTACTTTAAGATGTGCTGAACAAAAAACTACACGTCAAAGTGCTTGCAGTGCAGGTGCTGACGGCTTCAGACAATTAGGCCTAACAAATGCTGCGAAGGTACTGCTGCGCCTACAGTTGTGCGATTTTTACTTCAACAAGACACTTTTCGTTTAGGAAGTAGAAGAAAGTGATTGAAGTGCCAAACATTTGCTGCAGATTTCACTTGATTGTACGGAAAACATTTTTGTGTGAGAACCAACCGATCTGATGCATTAAATTTCTAAAAATAACGTAGAATTTCTAAGTACTTTCCGGCCAAATTTACGTATGTGGTGTCGTCACTTGTGGCATGCAATTACTTAGCAATCTTTAATTACCTTACTGTTAACCTTACCCAGACTAACTAACTAATAGTGTTAGAGTGCCATACCTTAACCATATAGTGATACGTACTGATTCCCATAGAAGTGACCATTGCTTGGTCACATGACCAGCTGCTTTATAAAGCCATGTAACTTAATAAACTTGTCCATTCCTGTGCTTGCTTAAGTTGTGTCATGTTGTTACTCTGCTGGGGGAACCCTACACAATAGGCTACCACCAGGACAGTCCAGAATGGCGACGAGCCACCCCAGTGGAGTGTTATTTGAAGATTTATTGTAAATTATTTCCCCATCCAACCATCTTCAGTGCTCCAAATTTGGTGAGTTGGCAATTTCACTATTTAGGCAAAATAGTTTAGTGACCGGTATGGGAATTAATTTAAATCTAAAAGATAAAAACTGTTGTTTGAGTGAGTGGAACTTGCAGTGGTTCGAATTTATTATAGTTAAAAATTCGTTCCTTACTTGCTAGAACAGTGAGAGAAATTGCTTTGCTAATGCACAATTTGTACAAGGTTTGCGTTCCAATGCAACGCGTTGGCGGCTTTCACCTATTATACTATAATTAGGATAAGCTGATAAAAACGCAAATAAATTGGACCTTAGCATAGTGATGTGCCTTAGCTCAACACTGGCAGGCTGTGAGGTATATTATCAAGTTAATTATGTTGTTAAGTTCAGTGAAGCTTGTTTGGCTGGCAGGCTGCTTAAGCCGGTGGTGTTATTTTTTTTGCTTGAGAAGTAATTAAATAACGGTGTTTTAAACCTAATTATGAAACATTTTGGGTAGGCAAATTGTAAAATTAGGTAGGCTATGAATTTGGAAATAGGCTTAGCTGTTTCAAGTGGCTTTAGTAATTTTATTTTGCTAAATTGTTAGTAATTTTTTACAGCTTTTTACTGGTTGACGTATGTATGTCAGTTGGAGGTGAAACTAGTGTACCACCTGTAGTGGCCATCATTACAGATGTTACTTTAGCAAACGACGTAGTTGACGTTGCAGTAAATAATAATTTATTTATTGACCCTAATCTCAGCCTACGTGCTAGCGATACATACTGAGACAATATAGCAAAACCGTCTAGCCTGTTTGTTGAGTTTGACAATGAATGTGATACGTGGAATAAATACTCAACTCAAATAGATTATTTCTTTAGAGCAAAGAAATATGCTGATGCTGATGAATTAGATATTTTGATGGCATCAGTGGTGAGAGTAATTTTTGATAAAATACTAAATATTATTTCCGCTAAGGTTTCAACCGATTTTATGTATGGTGAATTAGTTAAGGCTAGGGATCGACCTGGTAACAAAAAACCAAGTCCGAGCCGAGTCCGAGTAATTATGAATACCCACCGAGCCGAGTCCAGGTAGTAAAACCGGGTCGTAGATTTTCAATTTTTGCTTTATGTTTAATACGCAGCTTTTTTTACTTTGGTTTCGTTCATTTTTTTTTTCTTTTTGCTTTCACTCATTTTCATTTTGCTTTCGTCCAGTTTTGTATTGCGCATAGTATAACAATAAACGAAAGCAAATAAAAGGACGAAACCAACTTTTAAAAAAACTGTAAAATACCAGTAATTCTTTCTTCCAAATGTTTTAATTATAAACTTTGTTATTAAATAAAGGAAAGTCAAAAATTAAATTGACCAGCAATTCTTTGTTCCATATTTTTTAATAATAAAGTGAAATGAAAACTAAAATGCATTTTGGTTACTTTGTCTCCCAATAGGCTTTTGTTGGCTTTGACCCTTTAAGCAACGATGTGGCCCAAGTTGAGTTACGACATATATATACGTCGAAAGTTTTATGGCGAAGTGCGGGTCAAAAAATGCAATAAGTTGTGCATCGATTTCTGTAAACAAAACGTTGTTAACGTTTTTGTAGAGTGCGGTCTCACTAAAAACTGCAAAAATTTGGTGTTCATTTGTTTTCCGTAGTTCAAAAACAAAAAACTGGTCATTCGACAGCGGTAGCAATCAAACCATTTGACTGGGCGCCGCCATCTTGGGTGCAGTGAAAATATGGAATTCCCTTCTATCCGGGCCTCTCAGCACATTTTCTCGATGCCCGTTTGGCATTAGCCAATCAGATGGAATGTAAGAGGCTGTCTCTGGCGGTCTAAAGTTGCCTTTCCAAAGCAATTGGAAGATCGCGTTCCCTCATTGGCTAGTAGGCACCATGTGACCGATTTGGCGCGCTCTCATTGGCTGACGGGCGATTTCACAATGACCTCCATGGTACGCTTCAGATTTCACGTGCGCACTTATGTTCAGTTTGTTGTTGAAAATCACGAGAAAGACGATGTTTCACAACATTAAAAATTTAAAACAGCAGCTGCGATGTACAACTAAAATGGAAAAGAAAACTATAAACCGTCACACTATCGCTTATCAGGTGAGAACAACGATTTTTAGCATAACTATCGCCGACTTACGGACGCGTTTTCTCAACATGGAGATTTTCAATTTAGTTCGTTTACAGCCCGTAATTGAAAAAAATTGGTTCTCTGAAACTATTAAAGCAATTTATCTGATTTTTGCTGTGCGCATTAATGAATATCTATTGCGTGCAAGTAGTTGTAGAGGGAACCAGAAGGTATAAATGAAACTATGAAAATAAAAATAATTTTTTCAACAAATAATTATTAGCCTGTTTGTACTCAGTCGAATTTTTACAGAGTCCGAATCGGGAAAAATAGCATTACCTGGTACCGGGTTGGGTAATTATCTTGGCTCGGTCGAACCCTAGTTAAGGCTATTCTTAACAATTTGGAGCTGCTTTCTTCTGTAGTGTCAGAAAGAATGAAATTCTTCAGAAGAGCTCAAAAGTCTGATGAATCAATAAATCAATATGTTTCAGCTCTTAAGCTTTTAACTAAACATTGCGATTTTGACAAAATTAAGAATAATAATAATTGTAAAATGATCAGGGATAGATTCATTGGAGGAATTTGTCTGAAAAAATTCAAATGGAGCTTTTGAAGATAACGTTACGTTTATCAGAAACAGTGTCACTTGCTCTGTCCCTGGAATCTGCAGAGGCAGACCAGGTGGAAATACGTTCAACCATCAAATCTGTAAATTATGTCACGAAAAGAAACAAAACTTCTAAGTTTCGACCTAAACCAGGTTAGGATAGCACTTTTTTTTGTTGCCGACGCGGCGGCCATATCAAGTCGAGATGTAAATGCAAGGATTACACTGTGGCCGATGTCTTACCAAAGGAAAACTGAAACTAGTCTGCAGGAAAAGCCCAGTTCAAAAACACCAAAAGTAAACTCAAAAGCATCTCAGAGTTTTACTCCCAAAAGCAAGGCTAAGAATAAGTACAGGTACCGTAAAAAAGTTAATCAGCTTACCAAAAACGAAGTTAGTGATTCTGAAACTAAAAGAAGTGATGTAAATAACAAATTTGATGATTCTAGCTGTGATTTGGAGTTTGTAGACGACTAGTGCTTGCAAAACAACACCATCGGAGTAAGCAGATTGCCTGAACAAAGTTCAGAACCAGTGCAAATGAATAGAGTAGTCATTAACCGAATGAAAATATCTAAATGATACATTCGAGTCACTCTGAACGGCATCGAGTTACTCATGGAACAAAATTCCGGTGCAGATGGAACAGTTGTCTAAATAAAAACTTTTCCAATGTGCTATTACAAAATACCCCTTACTCTAAAAAATCGTACACTGAAGGGGAGGAGTTAGCCATGTTTCAAGTTAATTTGGAAGTAACTGTAAATGGCCAAACCGAGCACTTAGTTGCTATGGTTTCCAAACACTATAAGTCAAATTTATTTAGCAACGATTGGTTTTCTGTATTTCGAGTAGGAAATGATGCCTTTATTGATCTCCAAACTTAAGTTAAACAGGTTAAAAAAGTTAAGTTAAACCCTTTTGTGATTAACACAAAGGAGATTGAAGAGAGGTTTGCAGAGCTATTTGGCCCGGGCTTTGGAAAATTCAAAAATTACAAAGCCAAAATACAGTTAAAGGCTGATGCAAAACCGGTTTATCGCCGAGTTCGCCCCGTCCCCATTGTGTTAAAAGAACGAGTTAACCAGGAAATCCTGCGTCCTGTTGGCCTGGGTTAACTGGAGGCTGTGAAAACTTCCGAGTGGGCGACTCCTCTGGTCATAGTTCATAGACAAAATGGTGACATTTGTGTCATGGGGGATTACAAGACCACCGTTAATTCTCATCTAGAGGTAGACCACTATCCAGTTCTCACAGCTGCTGAGTTATTTAGTCAACTATTAGATAGATTTGATAGATTTAAAGGATGTGTTCCTGCAAATTGAGTTGGATAAAGAGTCTCAAGCTGCTTTAACGATTAACACGCCACTGACTTTACAGATGACTTAGAGTACCGTTAGGCCTTGCCTCAAGTCCTGGAATATTCCATCACATTATGACACGTCGCTAACAAAATTCCTAAGTGTATGCCGTTTTACGACGACATCTTGGTCATTGGCAAGGGACAATCCCACGAGGAATCGTTAAACCAACTTTTGACTGCACTCCAGGATGCGGGTGCTAAACCTCGTATTGACAAATGCAAGCTATCACAGCCTCAACTCAAGTATCTTGGTCACATGATCAATGCTGAAGATTTACACACCCTGCCAGATGTTATAGAAGCCATTCCAAACGCCCTTAACCCTACAAATATACAGGAGTTGCAAAGTTTCTTAGGTTTCGTAAACCACTATACGAAGTATCTTCCTAACTTGGCACATATTCTTGCCCCAGTGACCAAGCTCTTGAGCTCTATAGTTAAATGGATCTAGGGGAAGGATTGTGACAAGACAGTTAACACAGTAAAAGAACATTTTGTAAAGTCTAAGCTACTAGTGCATTATGACCCCCAAAAGAAGCTTAAACTGCTGTGTGATGCAAGTCCCTGCGGGGTAGGTTGTAGCCTAATGCATATAATGCCTAATGGTGAGAGCAGACCAATAGCTTTTGCCTCTAGAAAGTTAACAAAGGCAGAAAAAGGTTATAGCCATTTTGATCATGATGCTTTAAGTGTAGCTTGGGGAGTGAAGAGATTTCACGAATAGATTTCACGAATAGATTTCACAAATACGTGCGTGGTCAAAAGTTTATCCTTCATTCTGACCAGAAGGATCTTCTTTGGATTGTTGGTCCGAAAAAAGGTATTCCCCAAATAGCAGCAGTGAGAGTTCAGCATTGGGCAGTCCTGAACGAGTGTTCCTACGATTTTTAGCACATTCCTAGAAAGCAAAATGTAACAGCTGATGCTTTGTCACGTTTCCCCCTCTCCAATGTTGAGGAATTTGAACAGGCAGAGGAGCAGTACAACATATTAGCATTAGAAACCATTTCTAATTTACTAGTTTTAAATGAAACCTTAGTTGCTGAAAGTCGTAGGGATACTATTCTATGTAAGGTCTTTAGATACGTTCACCATGGCTGGCCCAGTCATTGTGACAACCAGGATTTACTTCCATATTTCATCAGACGTACAGAAATTACAGTATAGTCAGATACATTATTGTGGGGATTCCGAGTCATAATTCCCACAGCTTTGCAGAAACAAATGCTAAAAGACTTACATAAAGTTAAAGGGTCTCGCATGAGCAAAAATATGGTGGCCTTCTATGGATGCCGCTATTGAGAGTAAAGTAAAATATTGTGCTTATTGCCAAGAGTTCAAAGAAAATCAAACACCAGTTCCTAAACACACCTGGGACTATCCACTCAAACAGAATGCCCGTTTTCACATTAATTTTTGTGGCCCCGTGGATAACTATATGTTTTTGATTGTGGTTGACGCCCATAGCAAAATTCCATTTGGCCACAAAATGAAAAGCATCACGTCCGAAAAAGTAATAGGTATCATGAATACTCACATTGCCGAATACGGATTAATTAACATTCTTGTTACAGACAATGGTGCTCGAGTTTGTTTCAGGATTGGCTAAAATTCAAGAGTATTCGTCACCTAACAGGACCTAGTTATTCTCCTTGGATAAATGGGCTGGCTGAGGCCTTGTTAAAAACTTTAAGAAAGTCTATAAGGCTACGAGAACGGATGGTCTCGGAATACAAGATAGTATTAACACATTTATAGAATCCAGTAGAATTACGCTAAGTACTACCACTCAAGCAACAGCAGCGAAACTTATTTTTAATCGTGAGTTCAAATCACGACTTGATTTGTTGCTTCCGGATCCAATAGCGAAAGTGAAAAAGCGTCACCAGAAACAAATTCAGAGTTCACAAAATAAACCGTTGGTTAAGTTTACAGTAAACACCCCCATGTGGGAGCGTAACTTCAGCCGCACGTCAAACAAGTTATGGCTATCTGGAATAATAAATGCCATACTTCACGTCAAATCTATAATGTCCTAACAGAAACTAACGTATTGTGTCGTAAGGCAAGCGCTCACCTAAGGTAGAGAGAGGTAGACACTAACATCCAAGACGCCATTGTCTAAATTAAGTCCATAAAGCCTGTCAAACACAGCAGAAAATGTTACGAATTCAGCGATGAATAAAAATTCCACTAATTTGTCAAAACAAGCACTTCACGAAACTAGGCGTTCTTCCACTGCCTAGCCAAATCACGTTGTTGTCACGCCTATTCATTACAGAAAGAGGAAATCTATTGGTATCGGAGTTTGTTTACGCCTCCCGCAAAGTCGAAGACATTGTCACCTAAGTGCACGCGTACCGAGCCTGGCAACAGCCAATCAAAATCGGACAGCCGTCATAAGCGTAATAGTCCATCACTTCAACCAATCACCGAGAAGCCAGTAGGCGGTGTTATCAAAGGAAGTGTCGTACAAAAAGCCTTGTTTCATTCCGTGAGCGACTCCCTCTGTGGAGATATTGGAGAAGCAGAAAGCGCCGTAGCTTCCGACACTATTCAGCATATTCCAACACTAGTAACAAAAAATAAAACTAAGCAAAGGTTGTTGCACCATTGCAAGAAATTGCTTCTGATACTGACACTCAAAACGTTCACCAGTCTTGGGACGTCATAAACGTTTAAAAAAAGCACCTGACCATTTTAAGTTATAAATGACATAAAACCAAAACACATATCGTGCATATCGTAGTTGTTTTGGGGGGTTAAAATGCATCCTAGCCCTGGCCATCCTCTCCGACCGACTACCATCACTTCACCCCTTTCCCCCTCGTCCTTTTCAATGCTTATCCAAACTTATTGACTCATATCCTTTTTCAAATACGAGAAATTAAAAAAATGTCCGATGAGGCTTATTTTTTAAATTTCTCGTATATAATAAAAGGAAGAACCTCAAAATAAATAATAACCTCAAAATGTCTCAACCATCCTGGCAAACGAATCTTTCCAATCTCTTGCAAAAAAACTTGCTGAAAGTTAATAAAGACAATGGTACAAAGATCAGCAACGGTGTAAATTTTTTCTTGTCTCCTTCCATTCAGTCGCAAGATTTAAAGGGTTAGGGGACTCCCGTTTCGGACGAAAAATCGAAATATAAAGGTTGGATTTCGCCCAGCGACTGGAAACTCAAAACTGTTGAAAAATCTTAAACGGTACATATGTATAAAAAACTAGAAACCGAGTATGACGAGCAAAAACCTGTGTCTTTGACTACATTCAATTATCCTAATTCTATGCATGCGGCTTACCCCAATACACCTGTTATCCTGTTGCGAAATGGTGAACGAAGGTAATGGAGTCAAACTGCTCTGTCTTAGAACTTGGATGTATGAGAACATTCACAAAACTAACAGGAAACTTAACAAAAATGTCATCGACAAACACTGGCTCACCTTGCCATCTTACAATGCTTTAAACTTGACGGAAGTCACCCGGAAAGTTACCGCGGTCTACGTCACCGATGATTCTCCTAACAACGTGAAATTATGGAGCAAACGTTGATTATGGAGCAGCTCATTCGGATGTTTTCAACGATAAATTTTCCGACGAAGACTTCATGGGTTTGGTAACTGTGTAAATGTTAAAAAAATGTGTAAATTAACCCCTTGACTCCCAGCATGCTAAGAACTACTCTGCACTCATATACCAGGTAATGCAGTGAAGCCCTTAAAAGCATGCTGCCCAAACACTGTCCACACCACTGCTGGCTGTAATTTATCTTTGCTCTTTAGCAATTGCTTTCCCAAATTTAAGTATCTCTTATTCCTCCACCCCCCCCCCTAGAAAAAATACAAAAACCCTGTAAATAGCTGGTTGGCATAAGCAATGGCTTCCGAATAGAAAACACAATTTCGAGGGAACAATCGCTTCTCAAATAATGTTTTTTTAATTCCTCCAACCCATTTGAGTTGGGGGTGGGTGGGGTGACTGGATGAGTAGAAATACAATTTTAAGGAAATAATTGCTTATTTGACCTACCTATTTATAGCATGTCTGTATTTTTTTGGGGGTAGGGTTTTGGCGAAATAGAAAACACGTAAACTTTTGGGGAAGCAAGTGAAAATTTGAACCAGCTATATACAGTGTTTCTGTACTTGTTCTTTTTTGGGGAGTGGGGGGGGAGGACGGGTTGAAGGAATAGAAAACACATAATTTTGAGGAGGTAGTTATTTATCTGAAGTAAAAAAAAATAAGCAACATGCTGTAAAAGAAACGGGTCACTTCCGTAAGTAAAACCATTTACAGATTTAGCTTCGTCGTCAATATCATATATATCAGACAATTCAGAGCCACTAAAAGCAACACCCTCCTCTTCTGGTACATATTCCGAGTCAATACTATTATTTTCTTCCATTTTTACACTTCATGTTTGCAGTAAAATTTAGAAAAGCGCAGTTGGATGCATGCTCGGCAAATGTAAACAAACCAACTTCGTTAGGCCTAACCAGCGCTAGTGCGCTTACGACGGGCTGGAAATTGCAGCTTGTAAATTCACAGTCACTTACCATTGATCTGATTCTCTTCTGGAACGATTCACGATGAACCATTATCACTTTCCACAGCCTTCATGCCACATAATTACAGCCAAACTAACTGAAAATTACTAAAACTGGCAGAAAACGAGGCGGCCGCACGTTTGTCATTGAAGCAAGAAGGCTTGATAGCGCCGCCCTTCAGAAGGCCGCACTGTTGTGTCCAATGTGGTCTGTGAATGGCTGAAAACAACGTGGAATTTCACTGGCTAAATCGTTTGTGACGTCACGGCCAACAAATAGCCTCTTTCTGCATCCTACCAGTGTAAAATAAAAGTATTGTTGGGCCCAACCACGCTTGGTGTGCTATGTATTTGACAAGGCTAAACAAACACGTACGCGTCGTACGTGTGGTAGGAGATAGCAACGTTTTAAGCACGTACGGGTCGTACGTCTGGTAGTCAAGAGGTTAAAAAAACTTATGGAAATTAAAAACTATGACTTTCTCGTGCCTAAGAAAGAACTTCAAAACCATCCATTTCTACCTTCAAATATCAGATGTCTGATTATAGGCCCGCAAATTGCAGAAAAACGAACTTATTGTTTAATTTTATTTGTAACGAAAGATGGCTCGACTACGACCAGTATTTACAGTAAAACTTTGCCAGCCTAAATACAAAGCTTTGCAGTATATATTTGATGAAATTGAGGAAAACATTGGACAGAATGTAACTTTTTTCACGATTTTCAAATAGATTTAATTCCGCCCGAAGAACTGGACCCAAACATTCGAAACATGATTATTTTTGACGATTGCCTTTTAGACAAACAAAAAAAACATCGAATGTTACTTCGCTCAAGAATGTCATTTGAACGCTGATGATTTTTATTTCAGTGAGTCCTACACTAGCATTCCTAAACAAGTGGTCAGAGACAACGCAAATTTATTAATCCTTTTCCCCATGGATGATTTAAATTTGAAAAAGGTTTACGAAAGTCCCAGACATGGAATTTTCAGATTTTAAAACGTTGTGTCAAAATTGTTAGAAAAAGCCTTATGGGTTATTATCAAATGACAAAACGTTAAACGAATGGATATATAAATGTTCGTTTTTGCCTATTAAACAAAAGAACAGAGACAAAGCGAGTAATCGCAAAACTTAACAGACATTTAACTAAATAAAATTTTAAATCAACGTTTGGGCAAGAGAGAGCAAGAAGAATTGCTACAATAATTTTTTTAACTGGTAGTTACCACCCTGAAACCGATACCTGTCCTTGGTGCAGCCACGTAAACTACATCTTTTAAAAATACTTTAGCTACGCAAACTATTCTGATTAAAAATACTCTAGCCACACAAACTACCACGATTAAAGTTTACAAAGAGGAAGAAAGTGACGAGGATGACTACTAATCATTCAGCTTATCACCGTTCCCTGCAGGTACGGCTAGTTAGAAAACATTGTCGGCCCCTCTCGATTTCAGTCTCGCCGAATATACAATCCCGGCTGAACTACAAATTTCTCCCGAGTCCAAAACCGAATACGCAACTACTAGCACTGATCCTAAACTCATCCCTTCATATTCCACAGTGCAATCTAGGTACATTTCCACTCCCCCGGAGTTTCCTAACATCGCTACTCTAAGGTCCCTCGATAGTTTGTTACCTGGTCAGAATATTGGAGACACTGCTAATGATTTCTTGATAAAATTTTTCGAAAATCCCAAGGACTCTGACCCAGTATTCGGGTTACAATACGAAAGGGAAAAAGGTGAGCTGACCTTCGGTAATAAAGTGGTTACAATTTTTGAGAATGACGTAGTGGTACAGGGGGAGGAATACGTGGAGAGACGCGGGCTTTGGAATTTGCTAGTTTTCAAAGATTAGAAAGAAAAGTTTCTCGCGCCGGAAGTTAAAGCAGCTTACGCGAACATGTTTAAAAATACTAACACTATTTATCACAACAACAACCCAGATACTTGTAAACCTAAATCTAATTATAGCACCAAGTACAAGTCTATTATCGCTCCGATTTGGGAAGACATGAAATCGAAGAAAGGGCGACGTGCATAGTTAAAAAAGCGGGCTATTCGAGCAGGGTCGATTACAGATATTATGAAGATCTTAACGACTTGGTAAAGAGACTTAGGTTTTTTGTATAAATCTGCTTTGGCCGGCCATGACAAGCATAGAAATGAGATGGTCGAAATTTTATCAGAAATGCAGCAAAGACAAATCATAACTGCTCGGAAAAAATGGTGGCTTATCAATATTTAGATTTAGGTTTAAAAATCTTATATAAACCAAAGAACCATGGAATCAAAAAATATCAAGATGGTGTACTGCGTCAAATGTTAACGTCGAACTTCCAATGGCCCCAAGCCGTCCATTATTATCACCGCAAAAAAATAACAGGCAGATGCAGGTTGTAATTTCCGAGGCATGCGGGACGAAAAGAGCTTCCTTTATCAAGTCTGGGAAAGGAATCGTGAACACACTCATAGATAAGTTATGCTCGAAATGCATTTACTAGGCAACAAATACTGCGGCCTGGGAACTAAACTGGAAAAAAAGATTGGCTCGAGGAGATCCTGGAATTAATAAATTAGACAAAGCATGCAAAGAACATGATATTGCTTACTCCGAGAGCTCGGACTTAAAAGATCAGCACACCGCTAATGAAGTTCTCACTTCCAAAGCTCAAAGAGTGAGAGACGATATTTCTATGGCATGGAGGGAAAAGCTAGCCGTTTCGATTGTTAAGAAAATCATGCAAACAAAACTAAAGTACGGAATGGGAAATAAAAAAAATGGATCAACTCGTAAAAGAACTTCACAAATCTAACCGAAAAAATTTCCGAGACGGAAAGTGATTGTACTGAGTTTTACAATAAAGACTTTGAAAGCCCTACTCAAACGTCATAACATCAACATGTAGTCTACCTACTCTGAGAAGAAAGCGAGCATGGTAGAACATTTCAACAGAACGATGAAAACTCGAATGTGGAAAAGATTCACCAGGCAGGGGATTTACGAGTGGATGTACATTATCGACTAGTTAGTGTCCAATTACAATAACAAGGTTCATTCCACCATAAAACTTAAGCCGAACGAAGTAACCAAACGTCACAAACTGATGTTGAGACGGACTAGTACTAAACGGTTGTTGATCATACTCAAATTTGCATTATGAAATAAAGTCAGGAATAAAGTAAAGAAAATTTTCAAAAGGGATATTTACAAAATTTTACTAATGAAGTTTTCACGATCTGTAAAGTACAAAAAACTCAACCGGTTACTTATCTTTTAAAACACGAGTCGGGTGAACCGGTGCTCGGAGGTTTTTATGAACCGGAACTTCAAAAAACTCTAGTTCCCCATTTGCTTTTAATTGAACAAGTACTACGTGAGAAGAAAGGAAAGGATGGGAAAATTTTACTTTGTTAAATGGAAGAGCCAAGCACTACAGTTGGCCAAGGACAACATTAGCAATCTTAACCTCTTGACGACCAGGCTCTCTCAGCCTTACTCCTTGCAGCTACCAGCATGTCTTTTGCTTCCCTGCATTGCACTAGATTACTTCCCTGCTATTAGCTTTTATGATTTCCCGAATTAGTGTCAAATTAATGAAAAAATATATTTTCATTAACATATTATCAAATAATTGTAATTATAAGCAAACAGTGAGCATCCTTACAACAATATGCTTGTATTATAAGGGCTCAGGAATATCCTTACAGTACTAATAATTATTGGACTCCATGAAAATAATGGTATTATAGTAGGAATTACTATTATAAATAAGTTAAACTAGTCCAATAATAACAAATACACGCAGTACAAATAAATAATAAATGATAAATTTTCTTTATTATATATTATTCTCTGCAGCCTTTTATTTGCGTTCTGAAAACGATTTTCTATCGACAGGTTAAAAAGGTGCAAAATAGACCATGCAAACAAACCATTTTGGTGCCCATTCCGTAAATTTGGGTCAAAATGGAAATTTCTAATTTTTTATATGCAAGTGAAATATTTTTTTACCAAATAAATTCACAAATTGAACAGTTTTCCAGAAGTTTGGTGAATTGAAAATAAATTCGTCCCAGTCCTCAGTTTTTTTTACCGCAACTTGTGCGTTCAACAAGTTTTTTTCCCATAACAAATATTATTTTGCTACTTAATTTGCTGGGCGGAAGGGGGTGGGATGCACGTAGATACGTAGATATAAAAAGTGGACATCGCACAGATGATTTTAAAATAAATACTGTCGTAAGGGTTTTTTATGCATCGCAAACACTTATGAGCGTAGCCTAATGTTTGTTGACGTCGTCTGCACGCGAATGTGAACGCCACACAACAAACATTTTTGTTAAAAAAAATCAACAATTTAAATAGCTAACACGGTCTTTCCTTTCTTTACAAGTCGCACAGTAAACTAAAAAATGTGTCAAAACAACTCTAAATCGACTTGGTTTTGACCGACGGACAACCCGTATTTGTTAGGCCTAATGAGTAGAAACGAGCCGGTAGGAGCAGCTTACGGAAGGGCGGCGCGATCCTCACGGCATGAATGGCCGGTCGGCCGGGCGGAAAATGATCGTAATGCAAAGTAAATACGAAGCGTTTTTCTTACCTTGCACTGTGTATACCTCTGCTGGACTTTCGTTGACGTTGAAATTGAACTCTGGAGCACTCTATTTATCACTTTTGAGCACATTTCTCACAATAATATACACAAAATATTGAAAAAACCGCAACTACACGGCTCACTCAACTGCTACCGTATCCTGCAGTTTAGCGGCGCCATTGTTGAACCTAAACGTCAGTAATTTATCCACCAAAAACGCCGTCGTATGTATTGTCAAATTCGATTGGTTAACTGTTTATGACGTCAACACGGTTCAGGCCAATAATACGATGATACTGGCCGAAAACAAACAAGCGATTGGCACTATACCAGACAAAAGAACACTCATTGTTGTAGGATGGGGCAGCACGACGTACATGCGTACGCCCTGGTAGCACGCCATTGACAATGTATGACGTACATGCGTACGCGCTGGTAGGCAAGAGGTTAAATAAATACGTTCTTCCCTTTTTTCTCTTTGTAAAAATGTTTCAGTGTAATAAACATAAAAAATATTTTCTTCTCTTCCCTTCCTCAAATTTTTTCTCATTATTAAAAAAGGATAAATATCTTATATTTTCAGAATGCATAGGAAAACTTTCACGCTCATGTACTGTGCTACCATTTTCCCATCGCATGCTGAGCTGTGGGAACATCTACGTTTCCATCACCCATTTGATGCGGAAGAATGTATTTGCTTCTATGAGAAGCTACCCAACTCTCTCAAGAGTCAATCACCCCTATCTCGAGATGAAGGATTGGGCCACCGACAATACAAAATGCCTCTAATGGGGAAATGCATCCTCGGTGATCCGCTTCAATGCCTCCTATCTATACGCTTTCACTGCAAGTGATGCTAGAAGTCTGTTTACACCAGCTGGTAAACTGCAAAGCCCAGATCAGCTTGGGTATAGAGTTTGCTAGATACGGAGCATTCATTCAAGTGGGATTCAATCGAAATATTCTGAAATACATAATCCCAACAACATTCCTGCTCTGCTGGATGAGGCCTTTCAAAAATTCAAGAATCCATCGATGCTTTCGTCGAGCGGGGCAGCGGCTGGGTTATATCTCGCATCCATAACTTATTAATCAGATTATCGATGAATGAGCCGCTGCGAGCATCATCGTACATCGCTCTTCTAAAGCGCTCACTTGCAAGAATAAAGCGATAGTAAATGTTCAAAATTTCGATGACAGAAATGCTTTCTGTATTCTGTACTGGCCGCGGGTTTGCAGTTGGGCAACGTCGACCCGGAAGATTACCGCGAGTTTGAGGATATGCTGGATACTTCCACGCTGTCCTACTGTACTAACATCGCCAAAATCGACAATTTTGATAAGGCAAATGATCTTTCGTTTAATATCATCAGTTATAGCCACAAAGAGGAGTTACACTCGCTTCGTATCTCTCAAAACTTGGATGAACTTCCGATCGCCCTTCTGTATCAGTAGGATGACGTCGATGATGATTCGGAAACCTGAAACACTCATTACTGTGCCATTGCCGATGCAGCTGCTTTACTACATTATCAAAGTCCGAGCTCCCATGCCAAATTCTATTGTAGGAACTGTTTCGCTGGTTTTTGGTGGAGGATGGATGAACCCGGCCCACAGGAAAGAATGCATCAAAATCAACCCCGTACAAGCTTTTAGAGTCAAGAAGCCAGGAGAAAACTCTCTCGCATTCAATAACTTTAGCCGTCAAATCCCTCCCCTCACGTCATATACACCGATTTTGAATGCCTCCTTTGGTCCGTCCAGACTGTTCAACCCAATGCTTTGACGAGTTCAACCACCGAAATCCCTCAACACCTTCCTTGCAGTTTTGGCTACGTACTGGTGGGACATGACGGAAAGATTATACGTCATAAGCACCAGTTGGGAGAAGGCTCGGTCGACGTATTGTATAAATGTTTGGAAGAAGAAGCTCGATATTATGCGAACCTGCTGAAAAATGCAAAACCCCTCCACCTCACGCCATCCGAAGAAACCGATGTCGAGAATGCTCCCGTTTGTCATTATTGCAGGAAAGCCTTCAAAAAGATTGATGGGGAATCTAAAGTAAGGCTCGTCGACAATAAGGTGAAGGATCATTGATCACCAGCGGGAAATACAGAGGAGCTGCTCATCCAAATTGTAACCTAACCGTTTGAGAACAAAAAACCAATCCCGTCGTGTCATACGGCCTGGAAGGGTACGACACTTCAGACTCCCACGCCAAATTCTATTGTGGGAACTGTTTTGCTGGTTTTGGAGGAGAGTCGATGATCTTGGCCCATAGGAAAGAATGCGTCATAATCAACCCCGTACAAGCTCTTCGATTCAAGAAGCCAGGAGAAAACTCTCTCGCATTTAAGGACTTTAGCTGTCAAAATCCCTTCCTTCACGTCATACACGCTGATTTTGAATGCCGCCTTTGGTACGTCCAGACTGCTCAACCCAATGCTTTGACAAGTTCAACAACCGAAATCCATCAACACCTTTCTTGCAGTTTCGGCTACATCCTGGTGGGACACGACAGGAAGATTATACGTCATAAGTACCACTTGGAAGAAGATGCGGTGGACGTATTTTAAAAATGTATGGAAGAAGAAGCTCAATATTACGCAAACCTGTTGAAAAATGCAAAACCCCTCCACCTCATGCTGTCTGAAGAAACCGATTTTAAGAATGCTCCCGTTTGTCATTATTGCAGGAAAGCCTTCAAAAGGTGTTACCAGACAGAAAATATCGACGGGGAATCTAAAGTTCGGCTCGTCGACAATAAGGTGAAGGATCATTGCTACATCAACTGCAAATACAGAGGAGCTGCTCATCCAAATTGTAACCTAACCGCTCGAGTACGAAAAACCAATCCCGTCGTGTTCCACGGCCTGAAAGGGTATGACATGCACCTTCTGGTACCCGCAGTACACAAGTTTTCTAGAAGAGTAGATGTTCTCACTCGCAACACCGAGAGGTTTCGGACCATAACGATTAAGGATGATGTCAGCAAGATAAACCTTCGCTTCCTGGATACTCTAGTAAAGAACCGCAGGAACGAGAATAGCGGCTTCCCCATCCTCGAGGCAGGTTTAGATTCTGGATTGAAATCTGTGTGGTTCACGGGAAAAGACGCTGAACTTGTTAAAGCAGAAGGGTGTTTACCCGTACGAATATATAAGCGACATGTCCATTTTCGACGAGGAAGATCTACCGTCGAGGCACTTGTTCTACTCCCGATTGAAAGACGTGATGTTGGCGGGAGATGAGTACGTGCAGGTACTTAACCTCTGGCTGAGAAAGTAATCGAAGGTATTCTGTACCTTCCACGAGATATACTAAATGACCAACGTTTGATGATTTCCGAAAATTGTGACTTGAAAACAACAAGCTGGACTCCTGCCATTACATCTCAACTCCAGGGTTCTGCTGGGCAGCTCTCCTTAGGATGCAGGAGCCAGAGTTGGACTATTCATGCACGTCGGGAAGCACAATCTCATATCATCCGGCATCAGAGGCGGAGTTTTGTTCGTTGCAAAGAGGCATTCGAAAGCCAATAACAAATACTTGCCTAATGACCTTCCTAGCAAACCCTCCCTATACATAATGGACTGGGATATGAACAACCTGTACGGTTTGGCCCTGTCCACTCATCTCCCCTATGATGTGTTCCGCTGCTTAACCAGGGAGTCCATTAGAACTTTGGATGTAGACACCGTACCGGACGATGCAGACCAGGGGAATATACTAGAAGTCGACCTTGAGTACCTCAAAGAACTGCACGACGCATACAACTATCATCCAGTCAACATTGGAAAGGAGCTGATTTTCCCTTATTCTCGGAATCTGGAGGAAGATTTAGACCACAAGATCAAGTCCTCATCTAACACCAAACTCGTCCCAAACCTTCTGCACAAGAAGAGGTACATCCTTCACTACTAAAACTTGAAATTCTACCGCTGACGTGGACTATTACTTCAGCATATCCATAGTAAAAAGCCAAGAAGCGACCGCTCCTTCTGCCAAAGAATACTTCAAATTGCTGAATAATTCAGGTTTTTGGAAAAAACCACGGAGAATAAGCAAATTCACCTCGACATGACGCTCTGAACCAACGAGAAAACGGCGCTGAAATACACCTCCCATCCATGCGCCGAATCCTTCAAGATCCTAAACGAAAACCTGGTGCAACTCAACCACTGCGTTCGTAGCACACTTTGCTATCTTCCAACCTACTCCAGATTTACTATACTTGAACTTTCCAAACTCTTCATGTTCGAATTCCACTACGAGTACATTCAGCTAAACTACGAAGGTCGTGCCTAACTCCTTTTCACGGATACCGACAGCCTCTGCTATGAAATCGAAACTTGAGGACATTTACCACGACACCTTCGCTGACAAACACCGTTTCCACATGAGCAACTACCCATCGAATCATCTGCTTTTCTCCAGAACGAACAAACAAGTGTTGGTGAAAATGAACGATGAAATAGGCGTCACCATCTTAGAGTTTATCGGACTGCGGTCGAAAATTTACTGTATTAAACCTCTCAAAAAAGAGAATGTCAAGAAGGCTAAGGGCATCTAAAGCTCGTTCGTGAAGAAACATTTGAGCTTTGAGGACTACGAAGCGGCCCTAAACTCCAAAGCGCCTCCTCAGAAGCGAAGCTTGGCCAAGATTTCCAGCATCAGACAGGAACTGAGTACCGTCAGAATATCCAAATCCATCCTCTCGCCTTACAACGACAAGAAGTATATCCTGGACAACGGCGAAGATACTCTAGTCATCGCTCACTAAGATACCGCTGCTTCGGACGAATACATGGACTATTTTGACTCGAACGTGGACGTGATGAGCGACGAGGAGGGAGAGGAAAAATTGTCCCTCCAGTTGGTGGAACGAGAAGAGCAAAAACTGACCGAAGCAAAAATAGCTGAGGAGAATGAGAAGGCCATCCGCAGGAACGCCGTACTGGAGAACCACCAAAGAAAGTTGGAGGATTTTGAAGCGTGGAAGAAGAAGATTAAAAAGAAAGACACAATCAGTAAGAAAAACGCTCGTGCGCTAGAAACGGAGGTGCCAAGGGAAGCTAGGTTAAAGAAAAAAGCCGCTATTAAAAGAAAAGCTCAAGCTCAAGAAATGAAGTAGCAAAGAGCGGCTAAACTAGAGAAAAAAGCCACTCGTAAAAGAAAAATTTTAGAAAACGAAACAGAGGATGAAAGAAAAATTAGATTGGTGAAAAGACAAGCTCATGAAACCTGATTATGATGTTCTCCGAGCCGCGTGGTTAAAAAAACGCGCCACGTGCTTTTCCTCCTGGGTGCTGTGGAAAGAAGAATTATATTTCCTAACCTTGTTTATTGCACTTTTGAGAAGCAGTTCTAACAATGTGAACGTTTATGAAGCCTTTTGACAGCCTCTTGGATGACGTTACTTCCGGTCACGTGACTTCATGCGTGACATAACTTCCGGGTTCCGGTCATGTTACTTCCGGTGTGTCTGGCAAATCGCGAATGCGCACTTGGAAGTAGGAAAAGGGCTAAAGTAGCAAAAGGACAAATTTAGGTAGCAAAATGATATATTTTGGTAGCAAAAGGCCCACCACCATGGATGCCCTTGACCCACTTTGACCTCAACCCGGTGACCCAACTTGGCTATGGCCGCCCTACCATATGCAAAAAGGTAATAAAAAGCACTTTCCCACCCTCCTCCAGATCTATGAACATCCAAGCGAGGGAAGCGGGCCCCCCTACTCCAGATAGATGAAACCCACGCGCGGGAAGCGGACACCCCATCCAGATTAATGAATTCCAACACGCGGGAAGCGAGTCCCCTCTCCCCCTCCTGCATATCGATGAAAACCTGCGCACGGGAAGTGGGCTCATCCTCCTCCAGATCGCTGAAAAACCTGAGCGGGAAGCGAGCGTTTTCCCCCTCGTCCAGATCGTCGAAATCCTGTGTGCGGGAAGCTGTATTTTTACGGTCTATTTATGCAAGTCACAGGAGGTAGCAAAAAGCTCTTTTCCACCCTCCTCCAGATTGACGAAAATGAAACAAAGATAGCAAAAGACCCTTTCCCACCCTCGTCCAGATTGACAAAAACGGATAAAAGTATCAAAAAGCACTTTTTCCCCATCCTCCAGTTCGACAAAAACCCGAGTGCGGGATGGGTGAAGTTTCACCCTCTCCCCAGATCGACAAAATATCGCGCGTAGGAAGCTGGAACTTTTTCCCCTCCCCCTCCTCCAGATCAACAAAAATCGCGCGTGGCAAGCGGGTTTTTTTGAGGGTATAATTAGGCAAAATCCCCCCCACACGGGAAGCAGGTTTTTGTAGGGGGGGGGGGCGTGTCCTCATGTCGCCAATAACCACAACTCATACCTCAGTTCAAGTTTAAAAAAGAACCTTTTCACATTAAAACTGCATCAATTCGATTCTATCTGCGTTAATTCTGTCAAACTAATTTCGAATGTTTATACTTATACCTGCTGTAAAATAATTGGGCTAGTAAGTGGACAATGCATATACAAAATTATTAACCTCTCCACCATATTGAATGTTACCCGGCATATATTTTTGTTTCTATAAATGCCTTGGTTATTTTGGAGTTTGTTAATTACTTTTAAGTAAGTCTTGCCTTGAGTAGGGGATATAACAAAATGAGGATTGTTTGCCTGCTAAACTTTTGAATTTCTGAATTATATAGTGGCAACATTCGACTATTTTATTAATGAGGAGGAGAAATTTTATTGGAAATGTTTGTAAGGTAATATTCTAGGGATATTGTTCTTAAGCTCTTCACATTATTTCCAGCCTTTAATTCGTATTACAGCAAATATTTCTTTACGCTATTCATTTCTAACTAGCTGTCCGACTAAAATAAAATTCTTCTAATAGATTATGGCCCTCAAAGCATAGGTGGGAAGTACAAATTTTAATTTTCAGCTCGAATTATGACATCATCAGTAACCTAAACTGAATCTGTACAAAAATACGTACAAAAAGTTATTAAATGACAAACTGAATGATACAAAAAATACAGGTAAAAGTTAAAAGACGGTAGAGCGGATAGAGCTGCCTTTAAGTTAGTGTCATTTTTGGAAAAGACGTCACATGGTATTATAAATGTTAACATGCTATTTTTTTTAAAGATGTTCCAAAGATTGCGTTTTAAGGAACTGTCTGATCGTGTTCATAGTTCATATTAAAAGTTATTGTTTAAGTTTCAAGGTTGAGTCATATTTTTTCATCTTCTTAACATAGAGAAGTTGGAACCATTAAAATCAATTATGTGCTTAGTAGAATTTTGATGAGTATGGTGAATCCCCCACATTAGTCAGTGGAGAGAGAGTTAGCGATGCGATACAGTCTCTTCATACCGGTGTGGAAGATGCATTATGAAGGTACACTTAGTGTTGTGCGTGTTTTCCCAGCATCTCTCAAAATGTCTAAGGAATAAAATGCTCTCAGAAACTTTTCATGTGTCGTATTTGGCCATACATAAGTTTCTTGAAACACTAAAAATTGGTCGATTAGCATTTTTTATCAGATCGCAATCTTTGACAGCCTCTTGTTTTCCAACCGAAAATAGTTCCAAGAAGGAGGCAATGGCAGTACCAGCACAATCAATAGCCTCTCCAGCGTTATTTTACAAACGCCATCCTCGTATGAGGCCTTTTCGATTACCTAAACCAGACTGTAATGAAAACAGGGTTGCTGTGCGGAGTGTTAGAAGCTGCTTCTATCGTTGCAGAACCGAGATCAGAGTAAATTGTGTTTGTTTGACTGTGCCACACAATCGAAAGCTGAGCAATGGATAAAATTTCATACCCGTCTGTGAAGGAGAAAAAATATCAATGAAGAGTTAGCGTAAATCTGACATACAAGCTTTGCCACAAGAAAAAGATATTGCTTTCGATGCCATTACGGTGAACCGACAACTGTGTGCATTAACTGAATTTCTGAAAACACCGTACAACCACAACTGTTATCCCATTGACATCTTCAGTGCAATCCCCAGAAACATGTTTTCAGAAAGCGACGAATATCCACTGTCTTTTCTGATTTTTGTCGAAATGATGACATTGCAACCGTTGAAAAAGTGACATGTGTCGCAAATGAATACGGTTCTCTACCATATTTCTCATGGATGAGAAGGCGACGAATCACGCTGGGTTTGGGGGTTGCTTTCATAAACATCGGCACCACAGCCTGCTGATTGAATGAGACGATGCGCTGTTATTTTAAAGCAGCAGAGGTATTTGTGAGCAAGCTAGAAAAAACTATTGGTGGAGAAAGCGTATAATTATTCAATATTTGAATGAAAACGTTTTTAATGCTGGCATCACGAAATCAAGTGTTTGGACAGGCATGACAGAATGGCAAAAGCTTGAAGTGTTATGGAAAGGGTTGACGACTGGCGTAAAAACACCAAGGATTGGAGTAAGACATTCGTTACTGTTTGTTCCCCCTCCCCCTCCACCCTCTCCTACTTCTATTCAAATCAGTCATTTTGAAGGCCAAACCAATACGTGACTTTTCAGGACCATTTTGGGAAAAAAAGAAATTCTTACAGCTTAATAAAATTTGGCATCGAAGAAATGAAACACCATTACCCATTAAACAATAAATGTATTAAAAATAGAGACATGCTATAGTGTAAAACTGCCTAAAAAATCAGAAATTATTAACATTAAACAAAATTGTGCCAGTGAATTGTAATGCTATATCTGCATCGTTGTCTGATATTGAGCTCACGGATGATTAAACCAGATCAGCGGTAAGCGGGCTTTGGTCGCTAACACGCTCTCCACTGACTAAGGTAGGTGGATTTTATCATAGTGACAGTATAGTGTTTGGCATTCTTAACCAAGGCACAACAATATCAAATTTTCTTCGTCCAAAGGACCTAGAATACTGGTCCACATAGATGAAAGGCTGAGACCTGTAACTAACAATGCAAACAACATTCCTAATGGACTCAATAAGCTGGTTGAAGAGAGAATCTGCCAAATTCAAACACGTTCGTGGGACAAACTTTGAGTTGCTGAGTGAACCAAAACATACATCTAAGACACTTATATAACTGGTATATAGTCATGAGAGTGGGGTCATGAAACAGTACAAATGGTGTTAAATGGCTAGAGTACGTTGTAACCATGCCAGGCAAGAGGGTTGAATAGTATTTTCAGAAGGTTGAGAGGAGCCATTCTGGAATGGGCTAACAGAATAATGGTAAAAATA